>KZ063162.1:0-18225 GCA_002091835.1 Anopheles maculatus
TGATACGCTGCTTCACCCGATCCGAACTGAAAGTCTACGATACGATCCACACCAAGCTGCTGCAAGCTTTCCAGCCGCTTGTTCTTCAGATGCTTACGCATTTTCATCGTAAACCCGGACGGTGCCACATTCTTTGGCCACTCGAAGCTAGTGGTGTGAAAACGCAAACCAGATTCCATCAGCAGCACTACCTTCTCCTCATTCCGAGCCAACCGGATCAGATAGGTTTTGTTATCGATGTCATAGATTTGATTCACTCGCATACCGATCAATCTGCAAAAGCCGTACCATATGAATCATTTCAAAATGTGAAATCATAACAAGCAGCTGCTTCCCCTTGGTACTTACTTCTGTAACTCCGTAACCGAGCACACGACATCGTACGTATTGAAGCGTGTTTTCGTCATTTTCAGACGTTAAGAGTCCGCTGCTTTACCGACGTAATATTCTTTCCCTGTTGAACCAATATTTTATATTTTCACTTCTGCTTACAACGCGGCAAGACAAATACAGCTGATAATGTTGCGAAAATCGTTCTTTGACAGCTAGACCCAATCGACAAAAAAAGCTCAGACCAAGGTGCATCCACAACACAACAATTTGACGCGATGATAGTTTTGGTAATGAACTGTCAACTTTTGGATTTGGTTCGATTGTGTTTGAAATTGTTTATTTAGTTTATTATCTGGTTTAGGGGCACTTTTGAGCGAATTATGGTAAAAAGAACAGCACATTGTACCGATTGCCTTACAAAATGGTTTCATGGTAGTCCCTTCAAAACGTTTGGTACGCTTTCTTTAATTCATGAACGTGCAATGCGAATTCAGTCGGTTTTGCATCTAAACCACACGGCCCATTTGCGGGAAGGATCAAAACTGGTATTGAAGCGGAAGACAGCAAACACATTTCCCTGCAGTGTGTCTGTTTGACCGCGTTTGAGCGCTTCCTCTTTTTACCGGCGACAACTTTTCGTTGACCAGGATCTGATGCGCATTCGCTTCAGATTGCATGTTGGGCAGCAACATTTTGACAGCGGGTCAAGATTCGGACAGATGATGCTCGCGCTGGGAATGTTTACACACCTTGAAAAGACCACCATATATTATGCCACTGCTCTCACGTACTCAAGTGCATATGGGGTACAGAAAATTCTAATCGGAGGCTTCCGCAAACCTGTGCACTGTTTGATTGTGAAAATGCTGTGTCAGCGAAAGGTATTCCTGTTCAATTTGCCTCCGAAGCTATCGCACACAGCGGAATGCAGAAAGTGCAATATTGCAAATGCAGCAATTGACTTTTCTGGTCAGTAATCAGAATCAGAAATGTGTGTATGTGTGTGAATATAAACAACAGTGCAAAGAACGGAGCTCGTGATATCGCGCTCTGCGGAAAACTTGAATAATTTAGCCCTTATTTTGCACGTATAAGCTTAATTTCGTTTTAAATGTGTTTTGTTAAGTTCAAAAGTTAAGCCGATACATAGAAGCCTCCACACAATGTCGTCTGAAGACAAGGTAAGCGTGGTGAAACATCGTAAGCATCGCGCAGCGTTGTTATTGTTACCATTTTCTTCAGCAATACCTACAGAACGATTTCCAGCGACGGTGGGAAATGTTGCAAAATCGAGTAGTCACACCGGTTGCGGAAAACAGCCGGCACAGCTTCACGACCGACCAGACAGGTACAGGCAGTTTCGTTACATCGATAGTACGCGTACCTCCAGCATATTGTCATCAGCAAACAACAGCAGCTCCCGAGCAGAAAAAAACCTTCGAACAGGCGTACAAAGAAGTACTGGAAAAGCAACTAGGCACCCAGATTAAACGGGAACCAACATCGCGCTCGAAACCGGTGACTGCGGTGGTAGAGCCGGCACCATCCACCTCTAGCAAAAAGGTGCGTTTAGCATAACATGTGCTAGTGAGTTCCTGAAGCATACAAGGGATATACCTCGTTTTTTTTTCCTTGGTACTTACTTCTGTAACTCCGTAACCGAGCACACGACATCGTACGTATTGAAGCGTGTTTTCGTCATTTTCAGACGTTAAGAGTCCGCTGCTTTACCGACGTAATATTCTTTCCCTGTTGAACCAATATTTTATATTTTCACTTCTGCTTACAACGCGGCAAGACAAATACAGCTGATAATGTTGCGAAAATCGTTCTTTGACAGCTAGACCCAATCGACAAAAGAAGCTCAGACCAAGGTGCATCCACAACACAACAATTTGACGCGATGAAAGTTTTGGTAATGAACTGTCAACTTTTGGATTTGGTTCGATTGTGTTTGAAATTGTTTATTTAGTTTATCATCTGGTTTAGGGGCACTTTTGAGCGAATTATGGTAAAAAGAACAGCACATTGTACCGATTGCCTTACAAAATGGTTTCATGATAATCCCTTCAAAACGTTTGGTACGCTTTCTGGAATTCATCAACGTGCAATGCGAATTCAGTCGGTTTTGCATCTAAACCACACGACCCACTTGCAGGAAGGATCAAAACTGATATAGAAGTGGAAGTCAACAAATTATTCTTCCTGCAGTGTGTCTGTTTGACCGCGTTTGAGCGCTTCCTCTTTTTACCGGCGACAACTTTTCGTTGACCAGGATCTGATGCGCATTCGCTTCAGATTGCATGTTGGGCAGCAACATTTTGACAGCGGGTCAAGATTCGGACAGATGATGCTCGCGCTGGGAATGTTTACACACCTTGAAAAGACCACCATATATTATGCCACTGCTCTCACGTACTCAAGTGCATATGGGGTACAGAAAATTCTAATCGGAGGCTTCCGCAAACCTGTGCACTGTTTGATTGTGAAAATGCTGTGTCAGCGAAAGGTATTCCTGTTCAATTTGCCTCCGAAGCTATCGCACACAGCGGAATGCAGAAAGTGCAATATTGCAAATGCAGCAATTGACTTTTCTGGTCAGTAATCAGAATCAGAAATGTGCGTATGTGTGTGAATATAAACAACAGTGCAAAGAACGGAGCTCGTGATATCGCGCTCTGCGGAATACTTGAATAATTTAGCCCTTATTTTGCACGTATAAGCTTAATTTCGTTTTAAATGTGTTTTGTTAAGTTCAAAAGTTAAGCCGATACATAGAAGCCTCCACACAATGTCGTCTGAAGACAAGGTAAGCGTGGTGAAACATCGTAAGCATCGCGCAGCGTTGTTATTGTTACCATTTTCTTCAGCAATACCTACAGAACGATTTCCAGCGACGGTGGGAAATGTTGCAAAATCGAGTAGTCACACCGGTTGCGGAAAACAGCCGGCACAGCTTCACGACCGACCAGACAGGTACAGGCAGTTTCGTTACATCGATAGTACGCGTACCTCCAGCATATTGTCATCAGCAAACAACAGCAGCTCCCGAGCAGAAAAAAACCTTCGAACAGGCGTACAAAGAAGTACTGGAAAAGCAACTAGGCACCCAGATTAAACGGGAACCAACATCGCGCTCGAAACCGGTGACTGCGGTGGTAGAGCCGGCACCATCCACCTCTAGCAAAAAGGTGCGTTTAGCATAACATGTGCTAGTGAGTTCCTGAAGCATACAAGGGATATACCTCGTTTTTTTTTACTTTTATAGGAAGGATACATAACAACGATCTACAATATAACGCCCCGTGAACTTCCGTCACCGTCACGCATAACCACAACAACCAGTTCGTACAAAATTAATACCGCCGATGGGCAGAAACGTTCGGCCATGATTCCTATTCTGTCCACCGCGAGTAACCCTACAGCAGAGGGAATCACGTATCAAAAGACACACTCGAATGCTTTCGCCAAACAGCTGCTGGATATTACGAAGAACAGTTTGCCTAAAGTAGAAATGGCCTTTTCTACTTCGACTGAATCGAAAAATGCGAGCCCTCGACCGGTGTACGGTTATCAAAAACCACCAGCAAACAATCGCACCACGGTATGAGTAGGTTAGCAAAATTATTTCTTGTCTTTTGTAAACATCTTCGTATTCGGTGTTCTATTTTCAGCACGAAAAAGTGGGTGGTCCGGTACAGAAAACGATCCTCCAGAACGATTATAACCGAACGCAGCAGGAAATTTTGCGACGGCTCCAGAGCCAACAGGAGCGCCGAAGCGCACCGATTCCTTCTCTGAAAACGTTTGCCCAAAATGGTGAACCCATCTTGATTTCGAAACACCGATCGAACGTAATGTTATCAATAATCAAACCAACCGTAACATCGCCAGCCCCGACCCACGTGTACGGGGCGCCCGATATTAGTATGCCGGGCCACAACCGGAACCAACCGATCCAGTACAACATGCAGGATCTGAACGAAGGCCGTCGATTGCTGAATATGGTAAAGGTAGCTTCAAGATCGCCTACCGAACCGCCACCTGCGCATAGAATAGTGTCGGAACCAGCGAAATGCACGTTTGTCGCAGCATCCAGCACCACACCAAGTATTATTTGCCAACCAGTAAACCAAGACCAGAGCCAGGATGAAGCGCTTAATCTGGACACGAAGCACGATACGGCGGGCAGCAGTAACGGTAGTGCGATCCTCAAGGTGCTAAAATCATCCGCACCTGTTCCGGCTGCATCTACAAGCGTGGTACCAAATACCAAACCGACAGCTACTCTCTTACTAACGCCGAGTTCGAGCACGAAAGAAAGTCACAATCAGACTATAGTACAAAAAGTTGCTCCCCTGTCATCGCCTTCAGGTATATGTAAGTGTTTTTAGTTCGTTGCAACGGTATAAAACGGTTAGCATTAACGATCTTCTTACCAAACTTGCTCCACCAGGGGAACAAATCACACGGTACAACTTACAGCAACTGCTGGCAAATGTGCAAGCGCGTCAAATGCTGGAAGCAAACAAAGTCCCTCCACCGCCACCGAAACAACCGGATCCGGTATCCCCAGCAGAACGTGCCGCACCGACTACTGTCGCCGCAGCTGTCCCTACGCCCACGGCAGCACCTCCGCTGATAAAGTTCGATTACGACAAAATATTACTGGAAACACTACAACAAGCGATCAAGAGGAAAACCACACCACGGGAACAGGACCCGGCCAAGAAACGTCGTTCGTATCCGAGGAAACGGCACCCGCTCGAAGCGTTCCTGCAGAATGGGCCGTGCTACAAAGTTGCGTCACGATTGCCGCGCTGCCGCGAATGTGGCCGTTCGGCTTCGGTGCGGTCGAAAAATGCTTCCACCATTTTCTGTCGCTTTATCGCGTTCCGGAAGCTGAAGTATGTGACCGGTTTTTGGCTGTGGGAATTTTATACATTTGTAACGCATTCTTCCCACTTCAGGTACAACATGCTAGGACAGCTGGAAGTGTTCGGTTTTGCGGATCCCTTCCTGGATGCGAACGATACAGACACGGGTCTGTGGAGTGCGAATTTGCAGCAGGTGCCCGCCGATCTGTCGGTTGAAAAATCAAAGTTTCTGCTCGGCCAAGTCGGGTACAAGTTTTGTGAGCTTTTCCACCAAGAGAAGGAAGCATACTTTGAGCATATGGCGGAAGGTAGGTGATGGCGATGGAGGACCTATTCTTGAGTTGGCACACGCTCCTCTTACATGGCGTTTCTCTTCCGTTTCAGATAAAACCATCGCATGGAAGCAGGCAGTGCACGGTGTGCGGGAAATGTGTGACGTGTGCCAGACGACACTGTTTAACCATCATTGGGTGTGTTCGAAGTGCGGTTTTGTCGTGTGTATTGACTGTTACAAGGTAAGTGCCAAATTACAGGGTGAGATGAAGAAACTGCAACAAAATGTCATAAATTACATCAAATTTCATAATCATTCTTGGGTGGCGCGTGCTGAGTGCGATGGTGCTCAGTCCTGTTGGAATGCCTAAGTTCTGCGGTCAAAACGTTTGCGTGTCCAGGCATTCAGAGCTTCCTCAAAAATATGTTCGCGATAGATTTGCTTTATTAATTAGATTTATTTTGACCCCACTGTCGATGAATACAAGCGGTGAGCGACCATCGGCGGTTATGGCACCACACACCATCACCAGGATGGCCGGCTTTTGAGTTCTGGTGGCCAACCGAAGCTACAAATTTTCAGCTGAGACCTCTCTGGCAAATAAACACCATCATTTTGTTTGTTCACAAACTGCTGGATAACAAATTGTTTTCTCATCAGAGAAATTACGCTATCACGCTTGTACTCAATCACGAATAATATTTTTTTTATTAGTCCAACAATAAAACGCTCTGGTGCTTTTGTAAACAATATAATGAACTGTCATTGGAAGAAATTTTACAGCTTTCGGGCGGTTCAGAAATAACAGCAATTTGAATTTTGTTGCAGTTTGTTCATCTCACCCTGTAGGTGCAAAAATATTATTTAAAAAAATAAGCTTTGTACAATAACGACTTTCATGCTTGTAGTGTCGCAAAAATGGAATAATTACGATGGAATCGACAACCAAAGATAAGGATACGAACGGTTGGTTGTTGTGCAGCGCCACGAAGGAACCACACGACCAGACACTGCTCATGCTGACGCAAATCATTCCCAGCAAGTGTCTGTACAAGCTGGTGCGTCAAATGCACGGTATCTGCGCACTGCTCGAGATCCCACTGAACTGTGAGTGTCCCTTGAGCAAGGAGAATCTGTTCCGGAAGTTTAAAGACCAGCTAGAATTCATCTATCCACTCACGGGCGGTGAACCATCGTCCACCGGAGAAGTTTCGGTAACTATAAAGCATATCGAGCTTAGCTGTCGAATGACGTATTGCTTGTTTTCCTATGCCAATTCAATCACGAGTTATAAAAACAAATGTAACTGTCAAATTTATCTCGAACACCCTGTATAATGAACTGTCATTGGAAGAAATTTTACAGCTTTTGGGCGGTTCAGAAATAACAGCAATTTGAATTTTGTTGCAGTTTGTTCATCTCACCCTGTAGGTGCAAAAATATTATTTAAAAAAATAAGCTTTGTACAATAACGACTTTCATGCTTGTAGTGTCGCAAAAATGGAATAATTACGATGGAATCGACAACCAAAGATAAGGATACGAACGGTTGGTTGTTGTGCAGCGCCACGAAGGAACCACACGACCAGACACTGCTCATGCTGACGCAAATCATTCCCAGCAAGTGTCTGTACAAGCTGGTGCGTCAAATGCACGGTATCTGCGCACTGCTCGAGATCCCACTGAACTGTGAGTGTCCCTTGAGCAAGGAGAATCTGTTCCGGAAGTTTAAAGACCAGCTAGAATTCATCTATCCACTCACGGGCGGTGAACCATCGTCCACCGGAGAAGTTTCGGTAACTATAAAGCATATCGAGCAGCTGCAAAACGTGGACAACACGACAACCAGCAACAGTGATTCGCTTCAGTGTCGGATCGTATTTACGCAACAGTGCAGAAGCGAAAGCAAGGAAAAGCAGGGAAGTTATGATGGATGTACGAGCAAGGAAAAGCAAAGTTACAGTTTCGATGGATTTGTCAGCGAAATTCATACCGATGGAGACCATTTCGATGAACGAATGTACAAGATCGTTCCCAAAAGCACTGTTGCGCAGCCCGACAAGGAGCTAAACACGACCCTTAAGCAAGAGCTACCAGACAAGCCGGACGAGAAAATGGTTTTAGACTTTAATGCGCCAGAGGAAACGGATCTCAAGCTAACAACTAATGGTGGACAAAATGGAAATGGGGAAGAAAAGAACCGCAATCCTACTTTAGAAGAAGCACCATTAACCAACGGAACGAAATCTGAACCGGTAGACGAAGCTCCAAAGGTGGAACCTATTAAAAATGGCGAATCCGGTGAGAATGATGCAAAGGTTTGCGAACAACAAAACACTTCAAACGATCAGATGCAAACGGTTCCAGCCGTTCCTTACAGTGAGGAGGATCGGTTTAAACCTTCTCCTACGGTGGACACAAACACATTTGCTATGATACTCAAGCAGATGATGAAAACGGAGAAAAGCATCTTCGAACTGATTCAACCGCACATGATCAGCAGCAGCCATTCGGGAGAGTTGATCGATTTTGCCGAATGTATCAACATTCAGCGCGATCGTGTGCGGCAATTTGTGCACGACTTCCTGGAGGAGTTTATATTCCTCCGTGGACAGCACAGTAACGACGATCTAACGAACGAACGGTGCATCGTGGACTACAATCGTAGCATGCGGGACGATGGTGGACCACGCGTCCGGAACAAAACCGAGCGTAAGATGAATTTGAACGAATCGAAAACACTCTACACGGACGTTGCGCACGAGTGGCTCTGCAATGGGAAGCTGTTGCGGTTGCTCAATCCACTGGACGTCCACAACTATCGCATCTTCCACGAGCAATGGGAACGGGGCCAGCCGGTAATGGTGTCGGCCGTTTCGAGCAAGATGGACATGGACTTGTGGATGCCGGGTTCGTTCGGACGTGATTTCGGCGAACAAATGAACGATCTGATCAACTGTCTGAATGGGAAAATCGTTCGTGGCCACCCGATGAAGGTGTTTTGGGACGGATTCGACGAGATTGGCGAACGGTTAATCGATGAGCGCGAGCGACCGATGATGCTGAAGCTGAAGGATTGGCCACCGGGCGATGATTTTGCGGAAATGATGCCGACCCGGTTTTACGATCTCATGAAATCGCTCCCGCTGGCGGAGTACACGCGCCGCGAAGGTCGCCTGAATCTTGCCAGCCGATTGTGCAGCTTCTTCGTGCGGCCCGATCTCGGGCCCAAGATGTACAGTGCTTACGGGTCGGCACTGCACCCGAACAAAGGCACCACCAACCTGCATCTGGACATTTCCGACGCGGTCAACGTGATGGTGTACGTGGGCATCCCGAAGGACGTACCGAGCAAGGGCTACAACGAGCGGATAGTGGAGCTAATCGATTCGGAAGATTGTGATTATTTGACGCGGCAGCGTATACGGGAGCGCAAAGAGTTACCCGGTGCCCTGTGGCACATCTATCATGCGCAGGATAAAAAATGAACAAGATAGAGCTGGAGCGGGGTGGCACAATCAAACCGAACCACGATCCGATCCACGACCAGAAGTGGTACCTCGATCGGAACATGCGCAAACGGTTGCAGCAGGAGTACCGGGTGGAAGGATACGCGATCGTGCAGTGTTCCGGCGATGCCATATTCATACCGGCCGGGGCACCGCACCAGGTGCGCAATCTGCACAACTGCATCAAGGTGGCGGAAGATTTCGTGTCGCCCGAAAACATTTCCCACTGCTTGCAACTGACGAACGAGTTCCGGCATCTGAGCCGAACGCACTCGAACCACGAGGATAAGCTGCAGATTAAGAACATTATCTATCACACGGTCAAGGATGCGGTGTCGTGCATCACGAATCCACTCATTATGATGACCACTCCCGGTCCGGAACGTGCCGCCGAGTGATAGAAAATTCGGTAATAACTGTGTGTGTGTCATTGTGTGTGAAGAGGACACAATTTTCAACCTTACTTCTAATAGGATTAATATAGAAACTGTACAGAAAATTGAAAACCAAACAGACGGGGCTTTTCTTTTATCATTTTAACAAAGCTTAACGGAATAATGCTGGATAGAAAGAATAAATTACTTGCGCGCTTAGGGGGTACGTTGCGTTCATGGGGAGCTAACGAGTATCAGGTAGGTGACCAGCGGAAGCACCAAATTGTCGATCTGATCCGTTTTCGATTCGACGAGCGCATTCACTAGGATTGCAACGCCTGCATAAGCTGCCCTCAGCACTGTAAGATGTATCACGCCGTAGTGGTACGCTGCAGCGACAGCTGCCGATTGCAGCAACACTGACGCAACCGTCCCTTCGACGGATTTATTTGTGGATGCTGTATTGGAAAGAAAGAAAAGGCGTATTCAATACATCGGGCTCATCGCTTGGTCAGACAGATGTCACGCAACGGTTTACCATGCCATTTGTGTCGTCCAAAGTGATGACCGATCACACTCGCAGCTGTATCGCCTATGCCGATTGAAAGCACACCGGCCGACAGTGTGAGCATCTGCAGACCGCTCGAGTCCGTTAAGTCACACGGTACTGGATGCAGCCAGAACGGTAAAGAGCATCCGACTAGAAGGTATATCGGGGTTAGGGCAACCGCTCCGGCATCCTTTTCGTCGATGAAAAGATTTACTGTCACGTTGAGAGCGTTCGCTACTGGCGCTAACTGTATGAGGCGAGCCATCTGTAAGATAATTCCCGTTTGATCATTACACAAGAACCACAAGAAAGGCCCAAGCAGTTCCGTACTAACCTCCAGTACAATCAGCACAGCAAGCATAAGACCACTAGCGAGATACAGAAGCCGACACTGGTACAACAAGCCCGGACCGTACACGAGAACGATCAGGAAATGAAACACCTTCCGTGTGGCTGTTGTTGTCCGACGTCCATAGGTGAATTGCCACATGATAAAGGACACAGTTAGTACCAAAAGTGCCAAGTACATGCCGGTCGTCATTATCGTTTCCATATCGTTCACGAAGAAAAGTATCAAATGGGTAACTGCCGGCAGTTTACCAATAGGACACAACGCCACAAGCCCGCTTGTGATGCCTAATGCGAACCAAAATGGTATTGATTTGCGAAGCCATGTAAAGCGGTATGTTGCCCATGCGAGCATCAAAATTCCCAACAAACCGATCTAAAAGAACGCACGGAGGTTAGATTTGATCGCAAAATTAACTACCGTACGGTGGCTTACCTGAAGAATATAATAGATCACCTGCATTTCGGTGTAAACTGTATCCGGTCGTAAGATTACCGGAGGTAACTGTAGGAACGTGCAGTACGCAAAAGCAACAATGCTTTGTGCTACGATAAATGCCTCACCATAGCTGAAACTCTTTGGTATCGTTTTAAGTATGGTAAAATAAAGTTTATCATACACAACCACGGGCAGAAACAGCTGTATCGCCTATGCCGATTGAAATCACACCGGCCGACAGTGTTAGCATCTGCAGACCGCTCGAGTCCGTTAAGTCACACGGTACTGGATGCAGCCAGAACGGTAAAGAGCATCCGACTAGAAGGTATATCGGGGTTAGGGCAACCGCTCCGGCATCCTTTTCGTCGATGAAAAGATTTACTGTCACGTTGAGAGCGTTCGCTACTGGCGCTAACTGTATGAGGCGAGCCATCTGTAAGATAATTCCCGTTTGATCATTACACAAGAACCACAAGAAAGGCCCAAGCAGTTCCGTACTAACCTCCAGTACAATCAGCACAGCAAGCATAAGACCACTAGCGAGATACAGAAGCCGACACTGGTACAACAAGCCCGGACCGTACACGAGAACGATCAGGAAATGAAACACCTTCCGTGTGGCTGTTGTTGTCCGACGTCCATAGGTGAATTGCCACATGATAAAGGACACAGTTAGTACCAAAAGTGCCAAGTACATGCCGGTCGTCATTATCGTTTCCATATCGTTCACGAAGAAAAGTATCAAATGGGTAACTGCCGGCAGTTTACCAATAGGACACAACGCCACAAGCCCGCTTGTGATGCCTAATGCGAACCAAAATGGTATTGATTTGCGAAGCCATGTAAAGCGGTATGTTGCCCATGCGAGCATCAAAATTCCCAACAAACCGATCTAAAAGAACGCACGGAGGTTAGATTTGATCGCAAAATTAACTACCGTACGGTGGCTTACCTGAAGAATATAATAGATCACCTGCATTTCGGTGTAAACTGTATCCGGTCGTAAGATTACCGGAGGTAACTGTAGGAACGTGCAGTACGCAAAAGCAACAATGCTTTGTGCTACGATAAATGCTTCACCATAGCTGAAACTCTTTGGTATCGTTTTAAGTATGGTAAAATAAAGTTTATCATACACAACCACGGGCAGAAATCCACTAACGCCAGCGAAAACAACATTCTCTTTCAGGCACACTACAAACAGACCCCAACCGGAGGCAACTACGAGCAGAGTAAGTAGAATGGCTTGGCGACGGTTCCAGCGGGATTCCAGCGTTCCACGGATGACTAGTGATTGCAGTACCAGTCCAAAGGTCATCAGAACCGTGCGTTTGTAATCTCGTGGCAGGTGTTGCTGATGATTCTGCTGATAAGGGCGCCAAAGTGTTGCCGCATAGCAGGCCGGCAACAGCAAGCCAAGCCACCATCCTGGGCTAGTACCGGGTCTGTTTCAAACCACAGAACAAAAAATACATCAATAACAGGCGTTTATTGGATAACAAAATCCTTTTCCTTACCGTGTTTTGTAAAAAGTATTCATCTTTGGAAAAGTCCCGAATTAGTAGCACGTAGCACTAGCGGTACATGTTTTCGAAACACAATACAAACAATCACAACTGCCGGTTGCACTGGGTCCAAGTACCAATTTCGACACGGTGCGCATTGTGACAGATACCAAGATGAATAAATCGCTTCTCAATCGTACATTTATTTTACTATTAATTTTGGCCATATTATTGTGAAAATAGTTTAAGTAAAACTTAGGGTTTTTTTCAATAACAATTTGCACTTCAAATCTTAACAAATTCACTCATAGTACGTGTACATCACATTTACCCTCTGGGAATTGTCCGATTCTGGAGCTAAACAAACGTCACCTCGTTGTCATGTCCGGTGACCGAAAGTGAAACCGCAGTGAAAGTAAAGCATGAAAATTCTCGGTGCCCCGAAAAGAGTATAAAATTCACATTTTAAAAGAGTGAAAGTGAAGCATTTCCTCCCTACAATTATTCGCTTCTACCACCTGAACTACGCATTGCGCTAGAAACACGGATTCATTGTGTTTCCATCGCTATAACGCTAAAGTTCGTCCCTCCGCGAGGTTGTTGGATGCACGCACGTGCTCACGCGTCAACAACAGCTCCTTGTCGCACAGCATACCGGATCCAAGCGAACCATGGTAGTGAAGGAGGATACAATAGCCACGAACGGGACTACATCAAACCAGAAGATGAGTAAAAACGATTCCAACGAGAAATCGGCCATCATAGCACAGGAAATCAAGTTCGCTCGGGCTCTTGCCGGAAACGATCCTACACTGCGACGCAGGGTGTTGAAAAATCTGAAGACTTGGCTTTCGACACGCAGCCAAAGTACCTTCGGTAAGGGGGAACACTAAGGTGATGTAGAGTCCTGTAAGGCTGCATTCATACGTTTGCTTCGTACAGTTTTCAGCGATGTGGACTTTTTGCGCCTTTGGAAGGGTTTGTTCTACTGCATGTGGATGTCGGACAAACCGTTGGTGCAGGAGGAGCTGGCAGAGTCGCTTGGTTCGCTTGTGCGCTGCTTCGACCACGATGCACCGGTAGCGATGCAGTTCTACAAGGCTTTCCTCATCACAATGGGCAACGAATGGTTCGGCATCGATCGCTGGCGGATGGATAAGTTCATGATGGTATGTGACGCACAGTGAGGGTTGCGTTTTGCCCCCCCTGAAATACTGCCTAACGCTTCCTCGTTTGTTGTAGCTTGTTCGTCGAGTAACGCGCCAGGCACTGTTTGTGCTGCACGAAAACAACTGGCAGAAAGAGCATGTGCAGCTGTTCAATCAAACCATCGGCGAAACAATCATGAATCGTGACGTTACTTCGTTCGGTTTGATGAACCATTTCAACGATCTGTTCCTGAACGAGCTGGCCAAGGTGACGGATGGGAACATATCGAAGGAGACGGTGAAACAGATAATGGAACTGTTTGTGCAAGCGATTCTTAAGACGGATGATGGAACAGTGAGCGCTTCGATCAAGAAAAACGTTTTCCACGCCCTCATGCAACAGTCCGACCTGGGACAGGAGTTTGAGGAGAAGTTTGAGATGTGGAAGAGCGCAAATTTCGTGACGGGCAATATTGACAACGTAGAGTTTATGGTGGATGATGGCGAGGAAGGCGAGGAGGCGGCTGGAGAGGAAACAGACAAAGAAGCACAAAACGAAGGAGCTGAAGAAGAAGAGTCGGAGAACATGAACGATGCTGGTGCGGGTACGGAAAAGGTGTTTGATCCCCGGGCCGGGCGGGTAAACGTCGATATACCTCAGATTGAGTTTGACCCACAAGACATTATCGACCTGATCGAAACGCACCGCTACAAATCGTACGTTAACTCCAAGGGCAAGAAGCGAGCGATCCAGCTGGTGAAACAGTTTACCAAGTTTGCCGACGGTGTGTTCCCGATCGGTGTGAAGCGCGTGCCAAGCATCAACCCGAAGGATTACGCAGTAGACCTCGACGAGCAGGTGGAGGAGCTGGAAAACTTTCGCTCGAAGCTGGTCGGTGAGAAGCGGAAAAGTCTCAAGGAACTCAAAAAGGAGCGGAGGATGCAGCAGAAATTAGAGCGCCTTCAAAAGGAGGGCCATTTGGAGTCGAAAGACGCGAAAGGAGAAAATAGCAAGACGGTGGTGGATGCTGATGATGGTACACCAGCGGCAGCAAGTGACTCGAAAGCAGAATCCGATTCGACAACCGACGCATCGGAACGGACCAAAACGAAGCGAAAAAGGAAAACCAAAATAGCGCCCGAAAAGGCACGGAAACAAGCGAAACTTGCACTGTTGGAGCGTAAGCGGGAAGAAAAAATGAATGCGCTGAAGGAACGGTTGAAGAATAAGAAGAAAAGCTCTGCACAGACCGACGAATCCGATGCTGTCCCAGAACTGGTGCCGATTGCAGAAAGTAGCAGCAGCACCCCACCGCCGGTCGTTGCCGTGAAAGAGAAGAAAACAAAACCGACTGCAGCACCAGGAGGTAACACAGAAAAGGCAGCGTCTAAAAAGAGTCCAGAAAAGGCTGCAGCATCCCTCAAAAGGAAGGAAAAAGATGAAAAATCTACCCCGAACGGCAAACTATTCAAAACCGCGGACGAATGGTCGGAACCGTTGCAAGACGGTGAGGAAGAATATTTCATTCCCTCGCGCAAACTGAAATTGCTCGCCACAAAACAGGACCAGCCGACGGTACCAACCGTACCCAAACCGAGCCTTAAGCGACAGGCACCAGCAAAGGAGCACGTCACAGCAGCGAACGACGATGAACCGTTGACACCGGCCAGAAAGCGGGTTAAAATTGCGCTCAGCAAGAACGTCGCCCAGGATCTGGTGGAACACATCAAGCAGGTGAAACGTTCGCCCCAGGTGCCGTTCGATTCGAGCAAAAAGCCCGCCAAGAGTCTGCTGAAGCCGAACCTCATACCCAGTCCGATTAATCCATTCTACAAGAAAAAGATCGGTTTGCAGTAATGCATGTCATGTGCCACAAAGATACCCGGGTCCGCGGGTAGAAGCGAGCCACGTACTCTGCGCTACAAACTCATGCCAACTAAACTGCATCCGGTACTGCGGAACGATGTGTAATATTCGTAAGAAGTTGTCCGAATAAATCCAACATGATTTAAATGTAGTTTTGTGTGTGTGTGTGTTTTACTTCATCTTTCTCATCCAACAAAACATTGACGCCTGATACGGAGCAGATCAGTTTTTAGAAGATTTTTTATTTTTTGTTTCATTTTTATCCATTAATCCTACTTATACACTTTTTTTTATTTATTTTTGTATTAAATAAAATACGTACTTGAATACGGCCTAGCTTATAACGTCCCCCGGTTACAAATGAACCACAGATAAAGACGGGAAGTAAACAGTGTGCTAAAGGGACACATTTAAATCGACCTAGGAATTTCAGCAGTTCCCTTAAGCAAAATAAACTTGGGATCGATAGTAGCGGGCGGGGGATGGGAGAAAAAGGGACTGTCAAATTCGGGCGGATCATGTCCTAAAGGAAGGAGAGCAGAACAGGATGTGTGTGTGTTTATATAGAACAACGTACACGCGGCGCGCCAGCCCAATACAAGAGAATGGCTTTTTTCACATGTTTTTTTTTTCGTCTCATTTTTATCATCACAAGTATTTCAGTATGTGTGTGTGTGTACGTGTTGTGTTTGCACAGATAGTTTTGCTGTATCAATATAACACATAATTAATATAATAAGCATGCTCGTTCACTGCTTAGTTGCTGTCGTTGGTGGTGGTGGTGTTGTTGTTGGTGGCACTGCCGTATACGTTCTCGTCCGAGTAGGCAATGTAGAGGAAGTAGTCCTCCTCGTGATGCTCGTGATACAGCGAGCCCATGGTGGCCGACGTCGGCGGAATGACGTTGTTTACGAAGAAAAACAGGGCATCTTCCGGGCGCAGATGGATCCGTTTGCGAATCAGGAAGTAGAATTGTCCTACGGTCAGATCGGATGGGACTAGATACTTCTTCTTATCCAGATCATCGATGCGTGCCTTCGGTGCCTTTTCCACAATCACCTTCATTGGGGTAATAAAGGAACGAAAGAAATTAATTTTAATTGACGGACGGAAACTGACTGCTTTGTGTACGCTAAGAAAAGTAGCACTACTATCAGTTTAATCGACAGGTGTATATAATTCGTTCTTTATCGTTTAAGCCATCTCACACTCACTGTTGGCCGAGAGGCACCTTATCAATACTGCAAGACGAGACCCACAACAAACTGTGACCTCATTTCCTACTTCATTTATTATGCTGTTGCGCTTGCCTTTTCCTGCAAACTTTAAAAAATAGCACCTTTTATATTTGCCGATGACACAATGCACAGGAATGTTCTTTCCAACTGTTTGTATTCGTATGATTGCCAACCAATTGGAATGCATTTTGTCATTATTGTATTACAATTGTACAACAATGCTCCTAGGCACAAGAACTTCCTGTTTTTGAAAGTGGTCAAGCGAATTTTCACAGCACAGCTGATTCAAACAAAATCTGGCCTGATCGGTGTATGTTATTTTCTTTCACTTTGTTATTGCCCGAGTACACGGTATCGGTGTATTGGTGAGGATGATGCTCAATGGCATGACCATGCGCACAAAGCGAGAAAAACTTGCACACGCACACAATAACCCGCTGCCTCCTACGATGAAGGTGGTCTGGTGGTGGTTGTGCTGTTGGTCCATGACAATAAACCTGCTTGCTGCTGGTGGTGTTTTTCTTTTTCTCGATTGTTTTCGATTCGAACTCCGTTTTGTTCGCCATTTGCCGAACATCATCGATGAGGATGAATCATCTACGTGTTTGGCTCTTATCTGACATTAGCCCGTATGGAATAATGTATATTCCACCACCTTCTAAACGCTCTTCATCCCACTCTCCGTACACTCTCCCTACATACGATCTGTGTACGCGACGCGGTAGCAAATTTCTGTACGCGGTCAAAACAGCAGCCAAAGGCAAAACTTCTACCACCCGTTAGCATTGCGTGTAGATGTGTGTGCGAACGTGTAGGTGATGCAAAAAAAAGCTACTGCGAAGTAGATACGTACGCGATCTGATCGTGTCATGGTTGACTTGAGGCAAGCGAACGAAAAAAAAAAGAAACAACAAAGGAACCTTTGCAGCTCCTGAGCGCGAGCGTTTCCATGACGCAATAACCTTGGAATATGAGGAAAAATCATATCATCCAACTTGCAATACAAAGCTCTGGGACTGGGACCATCCAGTCGGGACCCAAATCTCTGGTTGGCTCTGTTTTCTTTTTCCAGAAGGTGTAAAATTGTCTACACACCTCAAATATTGCATATAATTGTGGCACAGATTCTGACTCATGGCAAAACAACTGTTCGACGGCTAATGCTCTGTCCATGTTGCCATATTTCCATATCCCTTTTTTCCATTTCACAGAGTGGGAGGGAGGGGTGGCTTCTTGCCACCACTTGTGATACACAAACAAACAACCTCCAATCAACTGGCTGTGGGAAAAAAGGGAGAAAAAAAAACCACACACACGCAATAATACTCATTGCCAATACTTACGGGCACACGGTCCGGGTATTTGCGTCGAATTTTGTCACCCTCGGCCTTTCGCTTCTCGAACGGATGCTCTTCCTTGTACTGGAACTTCATTTTTGCTATTAAAATGCGTAGAATGGTGGTTTTGACTACTGGATTTCTGGTCGTTCGGTACGAGGATATAATGCGCACACACTTCTTTTCTTCACCAATGATCTCTAAACAATGATGGCCGTCGTTGAAAATTGAGAGAAATAAACTGAGAGCACAGTGTATGCGTACCATCGTCCACATTGGTCACTTTCATTTGACGTTCCTTGCTTTTTTTTTTTAATTCTAAAAACATCGAATTTATTTTATTATGCAATAATAAATCGTTTTTTTTTATCTTGGAAAATGATCTGCATAAATTGTACAAATCATTTAGGTTTTCTCTATAAAAAA
>KZ063162.1:28517-73266 GCA_002091835.1 Anopheles maculatus
TGGCACGGAAACATCTTGCGCAGCTTGCGTACCATCGTGTTCACCTCCTTCTGACCCGTAAGAAACACCAGGATTCCACCATCCGGTAGTTTTGTATGAATTTTTACCGTCTTCAAGAAAGCCTCGCGCAAATAATCTTCCGGCGTGGTTTTGTTAAAGTGTACCGTCACCGGGAATTGACGCGAATCAATGCTAATGACGGGCGGTGTATCCAGGAAAAGTTTTTTGTTTTCTGTGAAATCTTGCACACGCAGCGTGGCTGACATAATGATTACTCGTAGCGGATTATTGCCACGCTTTTCCCGTAGGCGAACAATGCGCGACAGAAGCCCCATTAGGATGTCGGTGTAAACGCTCCGTTCGTGCGCTTCGTCCAGTATGATGCACGAGTACTTGTTGAGCAGAAAGTCGACTTCGATCTCCTTTAGCAGCACACCGTCCGTCATGAACTTGATTTTGGTCTGGTCCGTCACGTTACCTTCGTACCGGATCAGGTACGAAACGACATCGGTGGACAGATTCATTTCCATTGCTACACGTTTCGACATGGACACGGCCGCAACGCGTCGTGGTTCCGTTATGCCGATAAGACCTCGTTCAGCATAACCGGCTTCGTATAGGAACTGAGGAATTTGTGTCGTTTTACCACTTCCCGTTTCACCGGCCAGAATCGTTATTTTGTTCTCACTTATTGTTTCCATTATCACCTGTTCCTCGCCAAGAATTGGTAGCTTCAATCGGTCGGCTTGTATTTTGGGATCACGATCCACGTGAATGTAAACGGCTGGTTTCCGATCGACAACGACGGGGGTTTCTACTTTCGGGTTGAGTGGTGTAATATCCGGCGAAGGTTTTGTTACTTCTTCACTCTTTGCTGGTTCCGAAGTCTGTTCTGGAGGTATTTCCTTTTGTTCGATTTCATTACCTTCTGTAATTTGTTTCTCCTCTAGTGTCTCTTCTTCCTTCTCCGTGGGTACATCCGATTCATCTTCACTCGACGACGATGATGATGGGTCATTTAGACCAACAATGTTTGGATCACGCTCACCTTCTTCACCTCCGGGTGTTGCATCTGCTTGACGCAACAATGCCAAACGTTTCCGTCGACTACCGACCAAACTTTTTATCTTGGCCACCCCGGGAATATTCGCGTGCTTGACAGGCTTTTCCACCAAAGTGACACCGTACTTCTGTTCTTTAAAATGTTGCTTTAGACCTTTCGTCTGAACGTCGCTTAGCTTCCGAAAACCGCTCAACTCCTCCTGCGATGCCTGTACCGCAACCAGCGAGGCAAGCAGCGATGATCGATTCTCTTTCTTCTTTTTTTGGTCGACAATCTTCTCCAACCGTTTACGTTGCTTTTTCGACAGGATTTTTGTAACCACAGTACGGTCTTTCTTGACTTTGGTTGCACGCTTCTTCGACGGAAGCACCAGCGCATTAGCATCATCCTGTCCGCCGTATTCGTTGTCGGGCGCGAAGTCTATCTTGATCTGTAAATGTTCCAATAGCGATGATCTTTGTTCCACAAAGTGTATGTTGCCTTAACATTTGTATAGTGTTACCTTTTTCGTTTCCGAATCGTCGATAATGGTGTCCACCTTTTGGCGACCTTTTTCGTTAAATCTCCGTTTACCCATTCTAGAAATTTTCGGATAAAATTTGCTGCTGAGCACAACCGGCACCCTTTGTTGTGCTGAAACTAATGTTTACATTTCTGGACAGCGCACGTGCTTTTGACAGCTGCTCCCTCCATTGTTTTGACAGCAGTGCATTAGGACGCACAATGGGAAGTCATCATCAGCTAATTCGGATTTTTATTAATTTTGAACTTTTTCTTGCATACAACTTGCAACACAGGTTTTGAACTGCTTTTATCTTCTCATATTCTCTAGTACGAAATTGGGTAATAGGATAAATAAAAATAATTTCAAAGAAGAAATCACCGAGCACAGTTTTATGCATATGTATATATTTTCAACAACATTCATAGTACTTTTTGTTTCAAATAGCGAAGCAATTCAGGGGTGTAATCTAATAAAATAAATAACAAGAAGAGTATGAGCATTGAGGAATACGCGATGCCCGATAGCTGCAGCAGTGTATACGTACAAGGCGCCACAGCGCCCGCGAAACCGACTTTCAGGGCCCTTTGCAGTAGAAAGAAAAATTGGTAAAATATGCATTGGAATGCTGCACGTTTCCGTGGGGTTGTCTTATGTTTCAAAATGTTTATAGATGGCCGTTACGTAGCCCATCACCTGCTGCCAGTCTGGTCGTTCCTGAAGGCACATCTCGTCAATGCTCTGTTGAACGGGAAAAAAAAACAAAAATATGCGATATTAGTAAAGAAAACAACAACCAATCGAATGCGAATCCGATTCAGAAGATGCTTACCAAAGACGTCTGAATCCCAACACTTTCGGCCGCAGTAAACGCTAAACTAAAATTGCGTCGTTTGTCGTTCTGGTTCAGCTTATCGTAGGGAATGCGATCGGGCAGGTAGGAATGCATGATGGCGCACAGTGCCAGACCGTCGTTCCAGGAGGAGCTAAAATTTGTGATGTCAATATTCCGATATCCGACCGTTTTGTTTTGGCACCACTTTAGCAGTGCATTGCGTTTCGAGCCTCCATTTTTTACTAACGCATTTAACGGATCTTTTCGTTCACCTGTTGGTTGGGAACGTAAAAAACCAAAAGTTATGTTGTGTTACAGAATTTCACTCGTGTAAGTCATTAATAATTAGGGACAATCAGTTGTGACAGATTTTAGCAAAACGATTTCTAAACTAAGCAAAGATTAAATGAATGCAAACGACTCAACACGAGCTAAATATGTAACGGGCCGGCACTAGATACAAATAATAAATTTTAAACAAGTTTACATACTTATGTCATTGTAGCTATTTCGACGCACATAGTCCATTGTTTTGTGGGAAATAATGGCTGGGTTTAGTGTCGTATTGCAACCATTGTTGCTGGTGATAAGATTGGATTTCTTCATCAACATTACTGTGTCTATAAAAACGTTGGGAAAAGAATAAAAATGAATAACACAAAAGGATAAAACCATAACAAGACAGGCAAAACAATGAATCTAACGCCCGTCCAAAGGGACGCTTAAAGTAAGAACCGGCAATAGCCACCTATAAAGCATGCTTTTAAGCGATTACAGCAAAACAAATTCTCGAATATAAAAAAATGTGTAAATAAATTATAATGTTTGTTAAACTGTGTACTATGAGAGGAAAAGAAGAATATGAACCAATCAACTGGTAGCTAACATCGCCAAAATTGCTGAATACAGCCTAGAGGTCAGCCCTTAATACTTACTTAACAGTAGAATTAGTATCATAAATATGCCAGCAAGAGATTTATTTTTTCATATTCGCTCTTAGTGCTCTCCAAGAATGTCGAAGAAAATGTGAAGTGCAACTAAGAATAGCGCTTGCATGCAGAGCAGACAAATGTGATTACTCATCAACAATGCTGTCGTGCCACAAAAATCAAGAAAGAAACGCATGCAATAAAAAGTCTTATATTAGGTATAAATAGTACAATAGGAGAGATAAGACGGGAAGAACAAACATCGAGGAAACACAAATAGCCGATTGAAGCGAAATTGCACACCAAATTCAATAAGTAAATCCACTGTCCTCATTATGTGGTTTTGTGTGGATATTTAAATGATCATGGAATTAACTATAAAGAGAGTTTCTGAATTTTTAATACTTAATACGAATAAAACGGATTAGGCAACTATTACTAAAACAATCAATTTATCACCACCAAAAACAATATTTCAACACAATAACCTTCGGATTAAACGAATTTTACCATACAAACTATAAGCATATACCCATGTTTTCAATAAGTTGATTTGGAAGCTCTTTAGCATTCTCAGTGCCGAAATTAATTTCTCAAAATATGTTACTGTTTGCCAATTAGTTAGTAGATTAGTAAAGTGATAAATAGTAGTTAAAGGTGCGAAAGAGATTGATTAAAGATAAGGACATGGTTGGTTTAAATTTATTAACATTTATTCGATTCCAATCAGGATAAAAACAACCATGATTATATGCTACAACCGCTATGATTAGGCATGCAGAAAGGGGTGGGTGCTTTGAATAAAACTTAAAGATATATTTTGCAACTAAAATAGTTTTGATAATTACGTAAAAATAAAACACAGAAAAGCCCATCATATTAAAACTACCATAACATACAGACACTCCACTCTACAGCAAATGCTACACACTACACGCGCATGCCATTATATTACTTGCACCTACAAGGGACCACCCCTGGGAAAATGGGCACGACGCTGCCGTGAATTACCTGCTGAAGCATTGGGCTTGGAATTACTGTTCACGTTACTCCCTACAGTTGGTTGCTGCTGTTCTCTCAGCGGACTTTTAGCTGGCAATGCACCAGATTGCACAACAGCGGATGGCTGCACAGGGATTTGCTGTTATTGGGGGGAAAAAAAGTAACCATTTAATGGTATATGTTTTATTTCGACGTTTTAGAATGATTTAAACTCACGATTACATTGTTTTCGTCGTTGTTGTTGCCATTCACATGGCCCTTACTAATATTGTTGCTGATACTGTCGTGTTCATTGTTGTTAATAGTGTTGTTATTGTTCGTACTGCTAATTGAGGAATGTTTTGTGGACAGGGTGGGATTAGCGTCGGCTGGAATGCTGTTGATGCTGGAACTGGAGCTGCATCGTGATTCGGAATTAAGTTTGGTCTGAAACAATGAAACGAAGGATAGTTAGCAAGCGCTTCCTTTACCAAACAACGCACGACATGGTGCGCCGCCACCGCCGTACCTGTTTGGCTGAATTTTCAATACTCTCAATAAGACTCTTTACCGACAGCCTCGAATCTTGCCGCTGGATGGCGGACTTTTGCTGCCGCCGTACGGCCATTTCCTGCTGCACGGTTGTGATGAGTGACTGTGATTGAGTTTCTTTCGATGTTAACACTGCAAAACATCACACAAACACCGTCATTAGAAAGGTAAAATTAAATGCGAAGCAAATTGCAACATATTATATACACCGGAACAGCACATTATGGAACAGATACAAATAGTGTTTACAAGCACAAAGCGACACACAGAACAACGGCACGGAAAGAGAAGCGGCGGACTCACAACAGGAGACTTAACAAGCACACATGCAAACCAAAATTCTGGGTAAAACTTACTAGGATCATGGTCAAAGGAATAACTTTTTGTTACAATACTTCTTCGGTATGGAATATTTTCGTACAATGATTCGGATGTCGCAACGGAAGATGTGGCTGCTGGCGGCGGCGGAGGAGGAGCCTTGCGATTGGCGATAAATTTGGTATTGCTTTTTATGGGCAGTTGTGGAGGAGCAGCAGCAGCAGCAGCAGCAGCATTTTTCGGGGATTCGTGCTTCGTACGCGATTCCTGTTTGCGCTTCTGTAGCTCTTCCTCGAGGACGAACTGATTCGTTTGCTCGTCGATTACGTACACAATCGTCTTTTGTGACGCCAAGTTCTGTTCGCTGTCCGTTCGAGGCAGAGGGAGCGGTTTACGAATGTCCTGTTTATTTTTATGCAACGGAAGTCTTGCCATTGCTTGCTGCTGCACTTCAGACTCTTCAATGACGTTTGTCTTTTGTGAAGTGGCCAGTGATAGTGATGGTGGTGCCTTTGTCAATTCGCTCGACAAATCTTTGCTTTCTATTGTAGGTTGTTGCATAGTCGTAGAAATTGTTTCTTGCTGCTGTTGCTGTTTCAATTGCTGATCTTGGCGTTCTAGCTTCACCAAACTGTTCAAGCTTGATCCACTTATCGAGCGTTCGTACCGAAATTTGCGAAATTTGCTTAGGTTCGTAGCGGGTTTCTGCGTTAATCCATCGATATCGGGAAGGATAAGATCGTCGGTGCTTTTGGAGAAGAACAACCCAGACCCAAAGTCTAACGAATTAAGCGCACGATGTCGATGCTTATGCTGCCGGTGGTAAAAACCATCCGTGCGCTCGGTCGAACTCAAATCTTGCGTACTCTTCGAGGCAAAACGAGGAATCGGCTTGAACAGCGCGTATGGACTGTGGAAAAGATTTTCCGTGCTTTGTGAAGCCGCAATGGGTCGGAATGCGGGAGGAGTAGCTTGATATTCGCCTACCTCCTGGGAAAGATCATCATCACTACCCGTCACGCCACCTTCAGAGACACTTTCAGAAGACGACGTCTTACGCTGATGGATATTTTCGAACGGAGTGGATTTTCTCATATTGGTGTCAATCACTTCAGAATCATCTTGATCTGACTCGCTGCTGCTAAATTCGTATTCTGCACTGTCCAACGTATCAACGCTTGACCGATCATCAGCGAAACGGACCACAAGTTTCGGAGGTTTTGTTTTTGGCAACGGAGGTGGCACATCGGAATCGGAGTCCTGCACTGATCGTGGAGGTGTTGACAGTAACAAAGTGCTTTTCTTTGGTGAAGCGTTAAGGCCAGCAGTATCGAGCCTGCTGCTAGTCGGCTTTCGATCAAGCGAAAAGTTGTACATTTGCTTGCGAAGCAACTGCACACGATGGGAAAACTCGTCCACATTCCGATCGAACGTGTTCAAATTCTCAGCCGAAGCGCATAGATCTTGCTTAAGCACGTTCAAGCGCTCGTAGCTCAACTGAACATCGCCTGCATTGCCGATACCTTTTAAGGATTCTGAGGAAACATCGAATGATTATTACTTCTACCGCTACCATGAAACCATTAACCGGTGGAGAGGTTAGCTTAGGTTGGATTGTCTCCGGTTCTGTACAGAGATTGCCGGACATTAACGTAAAAAAATAACGACGAGATCTTAGCTGTGCTCCTACCTACTCTGCTGTACAACAAAACTTATGAACTTATAGGGCACATTGTCAAAATATAATGCAAAGTTAGCGAAATATGAAGATTAATTAAACTGAATGTAATGTAATATTCTACACATGCAATAATTAAAAAAAAACAGATGTTTCCTTCGTAAGATTGCAATCATGCACAGGCTGTTGTTATTGATACAATGTTTGATACTTACGTTTGTTCAATTGTTCGATCTGCTGCTCGAGCACGCGCACCTTCTCGCGCAGTGCTTTATTGTCGAGGGCAAGCTTTTCGCGCGCGTTTTGTGCTTCAGTCTTAAAATCGTTCGCCACCCGTACCGTCATCAGCAGGTCCGATTGGAAATGTTCCCACTCGTCCGCTTCCTGCTTCCTAAGCCTAGTTTCTTGGTTTAGTTCCTCAGTCTTTTCCATCAGCTGTCGTTCGGTTTCACCGAGATGCTTCTGCGTCTCCGACAGCAGCGTTTCCAGCTGGGATTTATCCTCCAGGAGGCATTTGTTTTGAACCTGTGTCGGAAAAAATATGAACGACAAATTAGACAATTTAAAACCCCTTCAATGAAATGATCTTTTACGTGTCGTCATCGTGTCGCACCTGTAGTTCATTGATCGACTCCTGCAGCTGCTGGTAATCGGTTGCCATCTTCTGCTTTTCCTGCGTCACGGTTTCATTCTTGTACTCCAAGTCCGAGATGACACATTTGGCGTTATTGCGCACGACTTTGCATTCCTCGTTCAGCCGTGCCAGTTGATCTTTGAGCTTCTGAATTTCGCACTGACCGATCGACAGCTGTTCCTGCAGCGACGCAACCTGCGTCTCGAGCTGATCCTTCTCCTTTCGCGCCACGTCGAGCAACTCTTCCAGGTCCGTTTTGTCGCCCATTGCCCGGTCCTGCTCGAGTTCATCAATTTTGGCCCGCGCATTCTCGAGCAGCGTTGTCAATCGGCTAATCTCAATCAGCTTAACCGATGCATCTTCCTTCGATTCCATTAGCTGAGCATTGGCATCCTTTTTTTCGGCATTTGCCGCGTCCAGCGAGGATTCCAACATACTGATACGGGCACGGGCACGCGACACTTCCCCACTACGCTCATCTATAATACCTTTCAGCTCGTTTAACTCGCCATTTAGCTCTTCCTGTTTCAGCATCAAACATTCCCGTTCGTCCTGGGCTGTCTTCAGCAGATCGACTAGCTTCTGTTCACGATCGGTCGGTGTCACATCTTGCTGGTTCGGTTCGCGTAACAGTAGCTTCTGAAGTGTACCGATCTGGGTGCGAGTATCTTCTAGCTTTTCCGTCTGACGACAGAGCGATTGGAAGATGACATCCTTCTCCTCTACGAGCCGTTCATTGTCCGACTGTAGTTCCATTATTTGCGACTGTAAATCGGCCAGTTCTTGCAGCGTTGCCTGTAACTCCTCGTTCGTGGAATAATGCGTTTCTTCCATCTAGGATAAATGAATAGACCAAACAATCCATACCATCGTTGTTGATAATACACAGAAAAAGATGCTTGCGAATGATTACTTCACGTTTGAGACCAAACAAAAACATCATCAAAGGAATCAACGATTTTTAAGCTGCACCTGTCACATTTTTGCACAATGTGCACCGGAATTTCGATATGGCCTCTCACATCGTTCGTACAGCAAAGCAGCGCAAAGATAAATAATGATAATTAATTTAAGCATGAAGAATGCATTTCCGCACACGCGCTTCGAAAAATGGGAGTTGAAATATGCCACGAAAAATACAACCGACAGTGGCATTCCATTAGCAGCGATTATGTACTCTACATACACACAAACATCGCTTATGTACTCTTCCCCCACAGGGGTTGCGCGACAACGCGAAGATCATCTCCAAAGGCGTCCCGGCACTAACATGTTTTTGTTGACTGTGCGTGTGGTTCGTACCCGTCAGGTGGTTCTCTATTTTGAATAAAATAAAAATAAACCCAAAGACACTCCGTGGGGGTTTCAAACACTGGCGCACTCGTTTTTGGTATTCCTTTTATGCTTTTATTCCTTCCTTAAGTACTCGTTAACAAACGTTTTACAATAAATATTTTGGTTTTTGCGTTGAATTATGCACTATCTTTGTGATGCTTGTTGCGGCCGCATTATGTTGAGGCTTTTGTTGAATGATTATACCTAAACAATTCAATTTTCACTCACTATTCACTGTCTTGTCGAGGCTTTTGAAGTCTTGTACTGGAGCTATGGAAACTATGGTCCAGTAGTGCATACATCCACACGATTGTCCGGCGGTGGAGCACGACACCAGCGGGAAGTAATTGCCCCGAGACTGATCAGCAAAATAATCAGCGACGACAGTCCCAGGATGATGCCGGTAGTGACATCGTTCAACGGCGTTCCAGGATATGGATGCATCGTCATCAGAATAACCTCCGCACAACAGTTCAACAGGGAAAAGATGGTCACCAACACGAAACCTGGAGTTATTTTTCGAAACAACGAATTAGATATTTAACATCACTCTTAGTTTCCACGATCCAAAGCATTTACACCTACCTGACATGTAATTCCGGTTCGGTAGCCAATCACACTGGCGAGACTTGAAGCCCAGAATTCCAAGTGCGATCGCAGAAAATCCAGCCAAAACTCCCATATCAAGATAGAACTCGCGGCCCAACTTTGCCGTCATGTACAGACTAAGTCCGGAATTCATGAACCCGCAAAGGATCAACATCAACGATACAGCTCCGATCGTGGCGGACGCATTCGCCATTTTTCGCCAAGATTTCGACCCATTCGGTAATGATTCTCCCCAGCTGCCCGGTTTTTGCGGATCCGGTAGCGGCTTTTCACTGTAGATGTCTGAGTTCAACCGTGGACTTATGATAGCCGTCGTGGGAATCATCAACGTCGGCTGGTGTTGTTTCGGTGTGCTCGATACCATGATTGCTGGTGGGCCTCCTCCCGTTGCTGCACCACGTCTCGGCGTTGTGTTGGGCGTTGTAGCGGTGAACGGGGAAGGCGAAGAAGGATATCCACGCCACTGTGGGTTCGGTGGCTTCTGAGGCGTCGTAAGCAATTCGTGTAGTTTCTGTGTCGCGAGATTTTTCTTCGGAGTAGTTTCTTCCCGGCTCGGTTGCACTTTGGATGGTGTCGTAGTAACCGATCCACCAGATGTTGGTATATACGGTTTGGGAGTTTCGCGACGGGAAACTAGGGCGGCCGGGGTTCCTTTAGCATCCCGTTGATGCCCGGATAGTGAGGATGGAGTACGATGGATAGCCGTTGGTGGTTCATCCGTACCGTTGCTAAGGCACGTCTCATCTTCGTCGTCCGCAATGCTCGGAATGATCGCATACCGATGAGCTCGTCCATTATGCATCTGAATAATCTCTTGATTCTCGTCGACCAGCTCCTCGTCCTCTTCAGTCGGTACCATCTCGAAGCGTTGGTTATTGCGCTGATCGTACAGTATGAATGATTTCGAACCGAAATCCGACGAGAATGCGTTCTTCAGTCGTGAATTCGAGTGCTGATCGAGTGCCGTTGAATGTGAAGACATCATCGGTGGCAAGCTACGGAACTGATCCGATAGGTTATGCACACCATCGTCATCATCATTGTCATCCTCTTCGTTCCCATGCTCGGCATGTGTTCGATTCATTCCGTTTGCGGCACAGAAACGAGCCTGGTTCCGTGCTTTATCGTTCAAATTCGGCACGCTTCCGATACGATCGAGAAATTCTTCACTACGCGATCCAGTGCCAGCAACGCCGAGGGACAGCTGCGTCTCGTTGACTACACTGTACTTGCGCACCACATTGAAGGGAATCTCCTCCACCGGAACCAATGCGTAACGGCTACCGCTGGTGCTACCGCTCATCGAGGGTGGTTGTGCTTGTTGTTGTTGCTGGCCCTGCTGCTGCTGCTGCTGCTGTAATCCATTCCCACCGACCGGGCCGTATCGATCGAGCAAACGTTTATTGACCAACGGTTTTCCCGGCATTGGTGAACCACCATACTGTGCCCGTTGGTCAAACGAAGCGAGGCTATGCTGTCGATTGACGATCTTCGACGTAATGCGATTGTACGAGCGGGTTAGTTGTTCATTACGGCGCGTAGCCGCCGAAGTCGTTGTGGCCGCAATCGACATAAGCGAGCCCGCCATGCCCGGCGTCTTGGGCGGCGTGTAGAATTCACTCTGCTGGCAGAACGCCGGATTGGTATAATTGTGCTGTGACGTCATGCTGCTGCCGTTAGATGCTTTTGTATCACTTTTCAAACTGAACACACTGACTTAACTTAAGTTAATCACACTTTTAGGTCAATTTTCTTTTCACAGGATTCACACAGAATCACAGTCTCCGAACAGAGGTCCTTAAATTCTACACTAACGCGCACCAATCAACCAACGCCACACACATCCTCACTGCGCAACGGTTAGAAGCCTTCTGCGCACCGGGTGTGGTACTGTACGCATGTTTCCATTGGTAGCGAGAAGAACATGTACGGTCGCTTTGCGGCAGGGGGACGAAAAATGGAAAAAAGAAGAAAGAACCCTCTTTCTACCACCAGCAGGATCCGTCCCCTTTCAGACTAGTGGCGCAAGCGGGAAACGTAGTCACAAAAGTTCGTTAAAAATTTACACTCGCCGTTGGCTTATGTACAACATTAATGCCACCACTGATCCCCTCCGCTGCCTGTCCCTTTTCTTCCTTCAGTGTGTCGATATGCTGTTGTGTCCGTGGTATTAGCACGCGCCACTACCCCACTAGCGCACACGGCGCGCGCGCTACCAGCCTCAGGACGAATCAAGGGGACTAACAAACGTAGAGTACAGTACGCGCTGTACATTAAGGGATACCCCGCCGCGTCCGGCTGTTTCTCTCCTTGTGCTTCTAGGCCGCTAACCTTAAGTCCCAAAACAACCCAATACATCTGCCCGCACAAATAGGCCCTCTCTTTCTGTGCTTGCTTGTGCATAGGTCGGCTGCACGACATATAATATCGGAAGTGCCCGAAGGGAACAGCAGCAAGCAGTTCCAGAATCATTAAATGTCTTTCCGTACCGGAACGACGAGAAAGAGAAGCGCAAAGGGCACGATCGGTCCCTTTGCACGCGTTTCGTGTGTTTTATGATGGGCAAAGAGAGATACATAATGAAAAAGGTGCAGCAGGACGCGAAGCCGTCGAATAAAAACAGCTGTTCCTGGCGGGGATCTGTATCGCTCTCTCTCGCTCTCTGTCCTTTACCGCTTTTGGCATGCGGTAAGATACGGAATTCAGTACTCTGCTGGTGGTGTTGGTGGTGACAGGAGGATAAATATAGTTTCCCTCCATCACACCAAAGAAAGGACGAATTCTTGTCCTTCTTCCCTTAGTGTAAAGTACATTCGGATAAAACTTGCTAGGTATGAGTGAGATCGACGATTTTTTAATCCTTAATTTTAGGAAAATTAAATGCCGGCTGTTGCACTGTCGGTTTTGGCACTTTGCTTGACACGCATGCGCAACTCGATGGACGTGTCCATTTAAGCGATCCTGCGCGATAAGAAGATCAAACATTCGCTTATGTGCTATATAAGTTGTCAATAGATATGGCAAGAGCGCAACATGTATTGAGCAACAATGTACATAGGAAGATATGCAATCCTTGTCCTTGTTTGTCACTAACTGAACCAAACAAACGATTCGATTCATTCAACGGGGTTTGCAAAATAGACAGTGAAACATGAAACCTACGGTAAAGATCCCAAACAGTGGAGACGGCGTAATTTTGAATCACTTTTATGTAACGACAAGGGTGCTACCGGGACTCAAACAACACTTTACAGGAAGTTTCTGCGTGAGTCTATATTGTTACTTATTTCTAATTTGAATGTTCACGGCAGGAAAAGGGGTAAACATAGAATATTTCTTCATCAATAAAACATTTTAAAGATGGGCGAAGGAAAAGGATCATGTTTCTTCCATTCGAAATAAACAATCACAGGAAAGTGTGCCTTAACATTTAAATCAATCATTCAACTTTCTTTTAAAATATTTTTCTTCTAATATCTATCTACCATGTCAGTAGAATAGAAGACCTTACGGAATGAGTCGTTCGATCCGGTTGGTCAAAGCTTATAGAACTCTTCATAATATTTGCTTTTCCATAATCGAAAACAATTGGCATTGCGAGGTATTGCAAAAACGATTTATTTATAAGAAAATTTTGGACATTTTTCTCGCCGATCTGTTCAATGCGTATTTGAAGGTAAACAGCATAACTGGATGAATAATTTACCAGGAATTTCGAATGATATCGTGACGCTTCTTGTCGCCCGATAACAGCAACAGCAGCATATCTACCCTAACTCCTCCACCGAAGTTGACTTCAGTGGGAAAGTGATTGCAGGTATCATAAACAACTGCAAAATAAATGATTGCCTATCTTATCTATCTAAACCAACAAACGCAAAGTGTGAAGGTGGTGGACCTAGGTATAAGGCACATTACGCACAACATTACAGCGTAAGATACCAGATATCATCGTTAGCGATGAGTGTTAGCGGAATTAATTGTGTACGATAACGGCAAGACCGTTCAGGAATAATTGTTGAAGTAGAACGTGTTGTTTCTGTGGATTTCGTTGGTAAAACACACCACGCTAATTAATAGCTGCAACGGTAATTTTATAATGCTGTTGTGTTGTTACTTCTTATCACCGAGACCAAATCGATCATACAGAGCTGATCAACATGCATTAAACGACAGCACAGTGATGATCCCTCGTTTAATTGTCGTTTACGCAAACATTTTCTAGCGCTTCCTCTTTTGATATTACTTGATATTGCTCTCGGTCTACAACTACATCTGAATCATCACTAAAGAGACGATTCATTATCAAACGTTGAAGTAATCATTCTTTGCGTCAAAACGAGAGTAACCGTAAAAATGAATTACTAACCTGAATAATTTTATCTTGCAAACACGCCACCGCTATTTCGCTGCTAGAAGATTGTTTGTCCCAGTCGGGCGTAACGCACGGTGTTCCTTCAGCATCCATGTTCTGTGGATAGAGTGGATAGAGAGACAAACCCCTCCCCAAATGAGATCGCAAATCGTTAATCCTTTTACTAGCTTTACACACTTACATTCGGAAGCGCGATCGATGCCGGCGCAGAACTGTGCAACCGTTGCGTGTTGCGTATGAGCTGCTGCTTTTCCGAGTCGGACAACGGAGACTGGACGACGGTTTTCAACCGATCCCGGAGGGATTCGTTCTCGTTCAGCAGCCGGTGCAGCTCGCCGTTGCTCTGCTCGTGCGATGCCTGTTTGCAAAATGAAACGAAATACCGACCGACGGCATGCTCAGTAGTGAATTGCAACGGTATCGTCGGACATGGGACACCACCGAATGGCATCAGTACGGTACACAACCACATACCTTTAGCTTCACGATTTCGTCACGCAACAGCAACAGCTCCTCCTGGCAGCTCGTCATCTCGTGCACCTTCTTCTCTAGCTGACGGTTTTCGGAGCGCAGCTTCTCCAGATGCACTTGCAGCTCGGCCATCCGACTCTTGCTCGGTGAAGTCTGTTTCGCCTTCTCCGGGCCCACGAAACTGATAGCGGTCAGCTGCTCCATGCTCGAGCTCAGCCCGCTGCCCGTTACGACGTCAACGGCGCGCTCGTTTAGCAACACCCCGTCATCGCTAACCGAGGCCGGAAATTTGTTCAAGTGATTCGTCGACACGGTCGCCATTTGCGCCATCTGTGCCGAAGCCGTTCGACTGTGCTGGGTGGCGTGGGGATGGTGGTGGTGGTGATGGTGCTGCTGCTGCTGCTGCTGCTGCCGCGTATGAAGCTGCGGCTGGTGATGATCGTGATGCAGGTGGTGATGGTGAGCGTGGTCTAGCTTTTCTTTCGACCCGTTAAAACGCTGCTGCTGGCCGGTGCCCCGTGCGGATTGGACCGGTTTCGAAACGACCGGATACTCTAGGCTCGAGGCGGAAGCGGCACTCTTCAGCAATCCTCCTCCTCCGTTTACAGACAGACCGCCGGTGCCGGCGATACCTTCCGCATGGCCAGAGCCGGCCGCAGCGGCACTAACGGACGATACTGGCTGCTGTTGTGACTGATGTTTCGGTCCCGATGGACCTTGCCCTCTACGGAACAATGATTTTAGTTTGATCATAGTTTATCCTCGCACGTGTATCTCGTTGGTTCACTTTTCACGCGTAAAACTCTATATTCTTCTTCTTTTTTCACGCCAAAATGGGATATCCGCCAATGTGTACCAGCACCCGGGAACTGCTAGCTGAATTGTTTTCTTATTCGCGGTTTCACTTTTTACATGGTGAACAAACACTGTTAACACAGTTTCATTAGGTGTTTCAGTCTAACAAAGCTTCTTCAGTGTCTGCCATAGTTTAATGGAATGCAATATTTCTTCGCTTGGAATTGTAAATCATACAGAAAGACAGGTTAATCGATGGGTTTCATAAAACGACCAGCTGTTCACTCTTGCTCGATCTCCCTCTCTTCTTAGCAATGAGATCAGACAACGTTGCTTTTATTAACCCCAGTTACCATTTGACCATTTGACCAACATTCAATAAAGGGGCATTCTTCAGAGCTTAATTCGGAACAGACAACATGAAAATAAACCTATCTACTGCACTCTTGTAAATTACTTCTGGAAACCCATTAAAAACCCCGATAAGTTTAAGCAATACAACACAGATGTTGAGTTCTTGAGAATGCAAATAAGATGACCTTTCTACAAGAGAAATTGCACGGATCTTTTTACCCTTTGCAATCGGTACCGTGTCTAGTGAAGCGATCGTCTAGCAAGTAGATTTTCAAGAATCGATCTATGTCTCCCATGGCCACTCAGTGGGGACAGCCAAGTGCAATGGTTGTCATCAAACATTTGATCATCTTTGACGCAAAGATCAAACTCTAATTGAACTAGATAAGGAATGCAAATAATTGTGAGAATCAGCATCAGTGCCAAAACTGCAATTGTATAGGTATTAGACAGAGTTATTCCCTCATCCCACTTGGCCACACTATTTGTGTGCGCCCTTTTTCCTGCGTGCGTCACTCGTGGAGCACATGTAAACAAGGAGCAATTTGATACGCCACTTGCAAAACCGAAAGCCACCTAAACCCCGCTGAATACGGGCGGTAAGATATCCACGGATCTTCAACCAGAAAAGGTACACGATGGATGTGTGGTGGCGCACTGATGATGTGCCCGATGCTAGAATGCGTTGCAAATTAATGCCATGTTCGGCTGCCGTCTCATCAGCGCCGGTGTGAAGGCACGCGAACCATGAACGATTTTTTTCGTTTAAAGTGTCTCCCCGTTTCCGGAAAAGGGAATTCGTTGCCGTTTTGTTGCACTAACAACGGCGAGTGCATGCGTGCGTCAAGTTTGTACCAAGTAGGATCAATTAATCTTATCGTTCCAAGGTCAGGTTCAGTTTCCTTAAACAAACCGAACAACCGTGCACCGTAAACGACCGCAGCAGCCACCGCGTCTCTGTCTAGGCCAATTGTCCAACCTCTGCCACCGGCAGCCACCGAACGATCAAATTCAATCAACACAAACAGACGCGAGTGCACCCATGCTCTTTATACAGGTGTTTTTTTCTGCTTCTTTTCTACGCTCCCTGACACCGGTACACCCCCGTAGCGAAAAATTGGCTCATTAAATCGCCATCGACGAACGAAAGTGGTATTCGGTGGGTGGCAGGCAGCGCACATGTGGGTTGACGAAGGGTGCAAAACGTAAAAATTGTCGCCTACCGTACGGGAGGGTTATTAATTCATTACTTTTGTTTTCAATCGTTTCGAACGCTCGAATGGGGCGTGTGGTGCACTTCCTGTGTGTGTGTTTCTGTTTTATTCGTTTTTTTTTCGCTCGGCAGTAAAGGAAAGACTCGAACGGATGACTAAAATGAAACGTAGAAATATTAATTGAAGCATATTTTTAACGGCACAATCCAAGGGTGTAATTGGCCGTTTGATGTTCGTATAAATGATTTACGGAAAGCTGAGTGTCGACAAGTCGGCAACATTTTCAGGTGCTTCCCACCGTAATTGATACTTTGATAAAATGGGAAAGAACTAGAACGAACGGTCGTGTTTGATCACATTTTAAGCGCATGAGCCAACACGATCGCTGTTTTGCTTTACGATGCCACACTCTCAGTGACGCGATATTCACGTTGTCCGTGATGCACTTAAGATTTGCAATTCAATTCCCCTCCTGGTAAGCCGCAACACATTCCTGGGTGTCATTACAGCACTCTACACATCCAGTACCGTGCTAATTTCCGATGATCTTGTGCGAGCAAGTGTTGTTAGAGCGACGTGAGCAGCATACCTAATCGTTGTTGTTTTGTGCTTGGACGATGGGTGTAAAATGTAACGGCTCGTCGAACCCAACCCGTCGACCACATCGCACAGCACGGCCTGTTTTGCTCACCGAAGGGGAACATGTTTTGGTGTTTACAAACAATCCACCGTAGTTCAACGGAGATTAAGCGTTTCTTGGAGGGTTTGCTTCTTTAACCTTAGCCCTTCGCAAGGACGTTTGATCGACTGTGGTTGTTGACGTGTTACATAGATTTGTTTGCATCTGTGGAACGTTTCTTTAGCTTCTCTACATGCTGGTTAAACTGACGATACTGGCCAAATTACGATAATGAAAAGTTCTCATCCATAACAACGGATGAATGTTCCACCGAAAGGACAACATCGGCAACAGGCTATGGGTTTCTTTTCCGTATTCAAAGGTGCGTGTGCTGGACGACGTTGCAATGTAGCTCCAACGATTCCTCGCTCGCCTAGCCAAAAAACCGTTTAAATAGAAAAGCAACGGAAGATGCGCAGACAAGAGAGAGAGAAAGATCGTGTGATCGCCGGGCGGCGCCACGAAGTGTAAACTGCTAGCTCGGTTCTCAAAGAGAAAGCAGCCCAGAAACATACATACGGTAAATAATAATGAGCCACACAGAAAAGCCCAGCAAACGCGCAGCCTGGCCATCAATTAAAGGTTGGCGAGGGGTGAGCTGTGGATTTAGTTCCGAAAAAAAATTACTGGCGGATGTTAGCAGAGAACTAGTACCTCGACTGACACGCAGGAAGAGTTATGGGTTTCACACGGCTGGAAGAAAGTTATTTCTGGGGAGGAATCTTGCAGCGGAGTGCAACCGGGTCTGGGCCTCATTGACACTGGCAAAGAAGGGCTTTCGTAAGCTACGAAAAAGGGCAATCGTTTGCAGCTTTTCACGATCTAGTTGGCGAGTTTTTTTTTTGTTTGCTTCTCTTGCGAATGCGACACAGTGCATCAGCAGTACAATTCCAGCGATCTAGAAACCTGCTCCCAAACAAGAACAAGAGCAAAACACGGTCTTCTTTAGCTTTTCTTCACGGCAATATCGCGCTACGGTGGCAGGAATCTCGCTCGCGGTGATCACCGTTCACATCACACGCATACACAAACACGCAACCAAATGCATTTTAGACACTTTCAGGCACGATTTGTTCCGGTTAAGCTAACATTAAACCAAAATTCACACTAAAACCTTACGGCATATTCGTACACTTTACTTCACGACACTTTTCCACCTCATTTGGCACAACTTTAGGGCGTCTTTCGAAGGTACCGAAACTCTCCAATACATAGAGAGACGAAAAACGGCGATAAACTATCCGAATGTGCACCACGGGGTTTGCATGTTTCGTGTTTCAACCAACAAACATGGCACGTACGAACGACCGACTCCACCGTCCAATTCAATCCATCGAGAAGCCTTCGCGTGTAAACTAGGCTATGCGAGAGCTTCTTACTTTAGTCTTACGCACTAAGTTAGTGGGGTTTCGCGCAAGTTAAACTACAACGACCACCGCGGTTTTCCTTCGACGACGACGACGGCGACAACAACGACGACGACGACGACGACGACGACGACAACGAAAACGGCAGCGATTTCTTCTGAAAAAGCAACAAACCAACCGGTTCGAAAGATGCAACCACACAACTGTCAAACTGCGCGCACGAACCGGTTATATTCAAGCGCTGTCAAGCGGTAGGATCGTTGCGCGCCCGGATCAAACCGTCGACTGAATGGCCAGTGGAAAATGGGTTTCATTTCACCGCCAGAATACTTATCTTTGGCGTAGGATTATCTAGATATTCTACTTGCGTAACTGTGTTGCTTTATTTCTAACGCTAATGAGCATTGCACCGTTGTTTGTTCGTTCCTTCCCTGTAGTGGTATGTGGAAGATTACAGGCCATTCTATGGGCCGTGTGTCGCTTCTTGAACAGTTGTTTTTACCCCCATTTGGCGACATTTATATGGTTTTGAATGCATTGCAAAGGGTACGTAAAATATAACCGCTTCCAACGGACAGTAGCACTATTCTAAACTAATTACAACTGACATTCGCATTGCATCACTACGATAATCCACAACAGTGTCTTGTGTCTTGGCAATCCACCCTAATCCTTTGGACAAGCGAAAGTAAAATGGATTGTCCCAATTTACACTGAAGGCCAGTAAAAACTGCCTGTGGGTATGTGCATTCCTAACTAAATTTACACTTTTTAGATATCCCATTTTGAACGTGAACCAAAAATGCTGCTTTCCTCTTACCTCTGTCGGCCGAATCCACTCAGCAGTGGTTTTCGTTTAATTGATGACCGATCTGCGACGGGTGCTGCTGCCGATGATGTTGTTGCCTGTGGTTTCTTTGTCGCACGCTGAAACAATCTTCCGTTGTTCGGTGGAACCGGTGGAGCCGGTGGAGCCGGTGGAGCTTTTCTTACCACTACAATATCCTTCTGCGACGTGTTTGTTAATGTTGAAGGAATAGAGGACGATGCACGGCTTGATGAAGCTTTGGACGTCAGCGAACGGTCCGATACGGTTGAAAGAGCGGGTGTACCACCGGCTACTGTTATCGGACGAGTGAATAATTTGCTTGAACCAGCAGGAGGCTGACGGGACACTACCTGCCGGTCGATTTCCGATAGTACAGATCTATCTGACGGAGCTCGCCGTATGTTCACCAGCGGTACGGCGGCATTCAGCTGTGCCGAAGTGATCGATGAGTTTCGCGCAATATTTATCTGGTTTAATCGCTTTTTATTGATTTTTGCCGTTCTATTACCCACACCTTTCGTAGGCGTAGCCTGCGGGAAAAAATAGAAGAGAAGTGTAATAAGCGCATAATAGCATTAAAACTGTATTCCACTCCGGCCCACTTTCAGCTATTTCATTCAGAAGCATTACGAAACGCTTCTACCACGATTGTGTGCTATCTATTTGTCACATCGATAGAACCCGTAGCGATAAAGAAAAAGGTCACACACAAGGTCCGACCGGCCACGTTACTTCGGTTTCGGTTAAGTACGTCGCACCACATACCGCAGGTTTTGAGGACGATACTTTCAAAAAACGACTCGATTTGGTTGCCTTGGGTGGTTCTAACGGTGGGTCACTAGGCTGCGCTAATTCTGCCACGGGTTCAAAACTATAATCGTCGTGTTGCCAGGAGAAAACGTTTCGAATCTTTTGCCGTAATGTACTCATTTTGGGTTTTTCGTACTCTAGCACCACACACGTCGTGTACTTCGGACGGTCAACTGTCTACTATCGTGTTTCCTGCTCGGTCCACTCGAACCGCCACGGTACTGATAAGATTTCAGATATTGTTATTCCGTATATTTTTGTATTCGTGTCCTCGGCAGCGTGTACACTGGAAATAGCTTTACTTTAAAACCATGACGACACTCGTCGTCGACAGCGAACCTGATAAGCGTGTGTGATTGTTTAACGAAATGAATCATGTAATGCAATAGATAAATTAACAAACTAACACAGCCTGGATAGCAATACGAGCTGCTTTAATTCATACCCACATGAAGCAAGAATAATTTGATTCGAGATATTGTAATCAAATAATTTCAAAATTAAACCCGTTACCAGAAAAAAACAAGCAATTTTGCATTTTTTATGATGTAGCAGAAAAAAAAAACAGCAGCGAACGTCATTTCTTCAGCGGCTTTGGAATTGTTTGTAAACAAACTTTGGTGCCCCACAAAAAACTTACCGGTTAAAAAACTTTTTCCGCGTTTTTTTATTGTTTTCTCCCTCAATCGATTCCTATTTTGGTAACTTCAATTGGAATTGGTAACACGTATCGTACATTTTTAGCAATCACACAAACCATCCGGATCAATAAATGAACTGCGTTTGCTACCATATGATGAATTATCGACCTGCTTTGTCGCAGTGCAGCGGATGCAAAAGCCGGCGGGAAAATAGCACACACACAGTAGGAAAACAGCTCCGGAAACACGCACTTCTCTAAAGGACAAATATTGCATTTTGCTTGTACGATAATTAATCAACATTTATTTTGTGCACATTATCAAAAACACGAAAAACGCTGCACATTTTCAAGGATTTACATTTTTTTACAAAACTAAAACACAAATGGCGAACGCGTTGACAGCAACTGCCGTTAGCGCATGACAGATGCCGCTACAGTCTTTTTCAATGGTACATGCGATGTGTGTGTGTGTGCGTGTGTGTGTATGTTGTTTTGTTTTCGCGCCGGTTTCACGATTTTTCTCGTAAATTGCAACACACCTTGCACAGGGAGGGCAGTCCGGTTGGGTTTCTGTCGTTTGTGGTGATACAAGTGCGTAACATTAGATCGACATGAGTGCCGATTGGCGTGCAAACCGTTCCGATGATGAAGAGGATGAGCATGAGGAAGTTTTTGCTGGCCGATCGGGACTCTTACTGACCGTAGATTGTGCCGACTACATGTTCGAACAGGAGGGAGAATCGGAATCCCGCTTTGTGGAGGTGCTTCACATCATCGAGGCCATGATGCGCAATAAAGTGGTCACCAATGAAACAGATTTGGTAAGTGGATGCTCTGTTACATTCGCATATGCTTGTTATCACTAAAGTGGCATTATATCATTCCAGGTTGGAGTAGTTTTCTACAACACAGAGAAGAACCCCGCACCAGAAAGTGAGGAAGAATTGCAACCGGGTCTAGTTGCACCACGGCAATGTGCCATCTATCTGCCTCTCGGTACCACTTCAGTAGAGACAATTCGCAAAGTGCGCGGTATGCGTGAATCGAGCGATTTGTTCGGTTTCGATTCCAAGTATGGCCACGCGCAGGGTACCAGCCTATCGAATGTATTGTGGCTTTGCTCGCGACTGTTTTCCCACTGTGGCTACAAACTGTCCCAGTCCACGATCGTACTGTTCACGAGCAATGATACACCGCACGATAGTAGCAGCAGCGAGTATCAGCAAGCATTGGTAAAGGCGAGAGATCTGCAGCAGAAGGAAATTTTCGTAGAATTGGTACCGATGAACAGTAACTTCGATTGCGACAAGTTCTACAAAGAGTTTCTGTGTACCGTGCTGGAAGAAGATATGGCCGATTTCGAGGCACCGGTGTATGAAAAATCGAAGGAAAGGCTTCTGTACCGTTTGTTTGTAAAAAGCTATAAGAAACGATCGATGGCGCATCTAAAGTGGCATCTTTCTGAGGATCTAGCACTCGGAGTGAATGTCTATTCGTTGAGAAGGTGAGAAATATTTTGCTGCACAGATCGACCCGCTCTTTGTTAAATATTTAATTGATCTTTTGTTCAATTCTGCAGGAGTCCACGATATCCCAAAAAAGTGAGACTAATGAGATCAACTAACGAAGTGATCGTTTCGAAACGAGTTCACATGTCCAGCACCATTAACGAGGATGGAGCACAGGAAGAGTCCAAAGTTATTTTACCTGGTGAGCAGAGGTACTGAATGGCTGGAAAACAGTATGAAGTGTGATTTGAAAATTAAATTTCAATATGCTTGTTTGCTCAGAAAATCGATCACGATCGGTGGCGAAAAGGTATCGTTTAAGCCGGAAGAAGTGGCTCATATGAAGCAGCTATTACAGCCAGGAATACGCCTTTTGGGATTTAAACCTTCATCAGTGATCGACGTAGCTAATCATGTTCGAAGTTGCTTATTTCTGTACCCCAATGAAGGCTACATTAACGGATCCACTACGCTGTTTCGTGCACTGTACGAAAAGTGTCTCGAGAAAGATCAGGTGGCCTTCTGTATGCTCACTATGCGCAGGAAACAACCGGCTAAGTAGGTCGATGTAACGTCCAGTCAAAGTCAGCGTAAATTAAGGCTAATTGTGTACTTCATTCATGTAGATTGGTAGCACTGGTACCTCAGCAGGAGCTGGCACACGATCCTTTGGGCGAGGCGGATCGACACTGTGGTTTTCGTGTTGAGTTTATTCCTTTTGCTGGTAAGCTACCAAGTTCACGTTCACATTAAATGTTTCAGATAGTTTGGTATTCTACATACTCACTGCGCTGCTTTCTTTTAGGTGACATTCGAAAGCTACCCATGCTCGAGGAAGCAACCGTTCCGGAAGTGACCGCCGAGCAGACGGATTTGTTCAAAAAGATGATCAAAAAGGTAAAGTTCAAATTTCATCCGTCACACTTTGAGGATCCATCGTCACAAAATTTGTACATCAACATCGAGTCGCTGGTGTTTGATGTGGAAGATGCTGAGCTGTTCGATTCGACACGGCCCGATTGCGACAGAATTGACACGAAACTGGAACCAATATTGTCCGATATGGAGCGCCTGTTTGGAGAGGTATCGTCGTGCATTATATTGATTGTTGCATGCAGCTAACGTTTGTTTAATCGTTTAGGATCCGGAGGAAGCGCCAAAACGTCGCCGAAATGATGGAGCGGATAATGACGGTGAACCGAGGGCGAAAGGACCGCGGGTGTTACCAGCCAACGATGAAGAGCTACTTGAAATGGTGAAAGAAGGCAAAGTAAGGGAGTTAAACCCCTGATACGCGATGAAGTTTAGCTAATGTGTTTCTTCTTTTCAGGTGCAAAGCTTAACCGTAGCCATACTGAAGGAATATCTGCAAAAACAAGGTGTCCGTGGAATTTCCCAGCTAACAAAATCGGGCCTAATTGATAGAATTCTAGCCACACAATCAGATTGACGCTTAACAAATGTAACGTTTGTATACGGTTTAGGGTAAAATAATTATTCCATCGAATTATATTTAAGCTTTCAAGGGTTTTTTTTCTACACCAATTGTCATTCATACTCTCACAGTAATGTTACCTCGCGTATTGTGTAATCTTCGCGGCTATCCGCTCCATCCTTCCATTAACTTTACTAAACTCTTGAAGTATGGCACCATCGATCGGCCCATTGTGCGTTCTATCCCGACGAATGTGCGGGTGGGTGAGAGCTCAGGCAGCTCAGAATTATTTTTGATCATTTTTCTCGTGTAACCAGGGCCGAAAGATTGGTAGTGTTGAGGGATAGTGTGTTTCCGGTTTGTAAATGGTTTCGGCCCACTCGTTCGTGTCGTCACCGTCCGCCGTTTTGAAAGGGTATGTACCGAGCGTGATCGGTAGCTGCAGTTTAATTTGTTTTTCCAACGATTTCGGTTCTATTAAGAACTGGGGAAGGAATCGGAAAAGATTAGGTTACAATTCATGTATGTAAGTGCTTGTGTTAACGTTTGTTGTTACTTACACAAACGTCGTACTGAATCCGTATTAGATGACAGCCACGTAGGTTCGTTGGTGGCAGCGGTGGCACGTAGAGGGATTCATTCTGCCATTCATCCCTGTGACCGGCCCGTATCTTGCCCCGGGCTATCACTGCCAGCTCTCGCTTTTCTGTCTGCATAACTTTATCACGCGCGAAATACTGTATCGTCTGTAAATGGAGGAAATTGGTCGATAATATTGTAATCTGTAAAAATGGCCCAATATTTAGCAGAATGCAAACAAACCTCCGTAAGAGCAGCTTTTGTGGACTTGATCGTAACACTGCTAGCGTTCGTTACCGTCGCCGTTATCATGATGGACTCGCCCGGAACGTATCCACCACGATCGAGTATGATTTTACACTTTACGATACCTCCCCCAACGCACGCCATGCCAAGATTATGCTCGATATTGCATTTAAAAGGATCCTGAAAAGGAAATGATGGTCATTAAAATATCAAGCGATCGATAACCCAAGAGTGAACCGCTTACCGCCAGATAAGGTTGCTCAAGGTTCAAATCGATCGGATTCATCACGATGAACACTTGGTGGTTTTTGTGTATCAGCCCGGACGGTTCGCGCAGCCCGGCCTTGCAGAAGTACTGCACCCAACCGTACCGTCCGAGGAAGGTCGAAGGTAGATCGACCGGCAGCCCAAGCTTGAACGGGAAGCTGTGTATGCCGGGGGACAGGATCGTTGGACCTTGGTTGTCGGAATCGCCCAGCAATCGCATTCGGAAATCAATATAGTTCTCCTTGTCGTACGATCGTTCGTGGCGGGTCGACCGCACACGTACGACGCACTCTCCAACCACATGAAAATGAAGTCCTATAAAAGGAAGAAACGTCCATCATCGAAATCGCCTTCGGGAATCAATATAGTTCTCCTTGTCGTACGATCGTTCGTGGCGGGTCGACCGCACACGTACGACGCACTCTCCAACCACATGAAAATGAAGTCCTATAAAAGGAAGAAACGTCCATCATCGGTTGGATCATTAATTTACGTAATAGCTGTGGTAAGTTTTTTTTTGTTCGTCTTTTTATATTTTTGCTGTAGTCATTCTTCGCCATGCTTGGTGATCCTGTACATGCGGGTACATTTCTCGCCGATTGCTAAGCAGGCCACAAAGTCACATGAAAGAGGAAGGGAGAATAACCATTCCTTGGATTTCATTATGATGTCATCTTCTTGAATAGGATTTGCTTTAAAACGTGAGGCTCGCTTAGAATTCTGATAATTATCAACGGTCAGCACCTTCAAATGCATATGATGCAGTTCTAATTATATAGAATAATCAATATTCATTGTGATGCTTTCAAATCAAAGTTTGTCATATGATTAAATTTGGAACACAGTCTACGAATGGACGATCGAAAATAATTGTTTGACCAGCGCGCTCGGTTTGAGGTAAACCAACGTCACCGACCCGACTAAAATGGATAAAACAAAACTGGAAACGCACACCAACAACACGGCATGGCCCATCGAGGGCGCAGCACATCTATTACACAAGCACACGACGAAGACACAACGATAGGAGAGAGAGACGAACGGACGGACGCTCGTGTGGAAGAAGATTATTGACGGCGCGACGGCCTCGTAGGTTGAAGGTTAGCGGAGAGACACAATTCAGCGTCGTACCAGCGCCCATTGTGACGTTGCGACACACATTACACATGGACAAGCTCGTCATAGGGCGGAAGGAAGCAACAGCCAGCAAACTCACCCAACACCGGTGTGTCGTCCTGCAGCTCCAGCAGAACCCGCCCGGATAGAAACTGTCCCGGGAAGTACAGCAGCGACGTGTTGTCGAAGAGGATCAGAAACTTAAGCAACTTCCGTGGCATCTTGTAAAATCGCCCGCGGCAAACCCTTGGACCTCTGACGGGGATGAGGGTGTGTGATGTGTACTTTCAGCGCCGCCCAACCGTGGTGTCATTGAGCGGAGACGATACCTCGGTGATGGTGATGTGTGTTGTTGATCGCTACTCACTCCGCCTCACACACATCGACACCGATCGACAGATGCACCGCGAGAGTGAAGAAGGCCTTAGGCCTAATTGCTACGCCACTGTACAAAGCCCGTGGCCACCCGTACACGGCTACAACTATAGCTGCCAAGCTAACGGTTCAATCCCATTCGCAAATCCGATACATTGCGGTTGTTCCGCGCTTGGGAAGTCACTAAATATCTATCACAGATTCGGGCACAATTAGTCACTCTGCACACACTAATTGCTCGGCGACGGACACCTTGTTTTTGCAGATATTCCTTCAGTATGGCTTTGCATTTAAAAGGATCCTGAAAAGGAAATGATGGTCATTAAAATATCAAGCGATCGATAACCCAAGAGTGAACCGCTTACCGCCAGATAAGGTTGCTCAAGGTTCAAATCGATCGGATTCATCACGATGAACACTTGGTGGTTTTTGTGTATCAGCCCGGACGGTTCGCGCAGCCCGGCCTTGCAGAAGTACTGCACCCAACCGTACCGTCCGAGGAAGGTCGAAGGTAGATCGACCGGCAGCCCAAGCTTGAACGGGAAGCTGTGTATGCCGGGGGACAGGATCGTTGGACCTTGGTTGTCGGAATCGCCCAGCAATCGCATTCGGAAATCAATATAGTTCTCCTTGTCGTACGATCGTTCGTGGCGGGTCGACCGCACACGTACGACGCACTCTCCAACCACATGAAAATGAAGTCCTATAAAAGGAAGAAACGTCCATCATCGATTGGATCATTAATTTACGTAATAGCTGTGGTAAGTTTTTTTTGTTCGTCTTTTTATATTTTTGCTGTAGTCATTCTTCACCATGCTTGGTGATCCTGTACATGCGGGTACATTCCTCGCCGATTGCTAAGCAAGGCAGAGGCAGGCCACAAAGTCACATGAAAGAGGAAGGGAGAATAACCATTCCTTGGATTTCATTATGATGTCATCTTCTTGAATAGGATTTGCTTTAAAACGTGAGGCTCGCTTAGAATTCTGATAATTATCAACGGTCAGCAACTTCAAATGCATATGATGCAGTTCTAATCATATAGAATAATCAATATTCATTGTGAAGCTTTAAAACGAAGCTTGCCATATGATTAAATTTGGAACACAGTCTACGAATGGACGATCGAAAATAATTGTTTGACCAGCGCGCTCGGTTTGAGGTAAACCAACGTCACCGACCCGACTAAAATGGATAAAACAAAACTGGAAACGCACACCAACAACACGGCATGGCCCATCGAGGGCGCAGCACATCTATTACACAAGCACACGACGAAGACACAACGATAGGAGAGAGAGACGAACGGACGGACGCTCGTGTGGAAGAAGATTATTGACGGCGCGACGGCCTCGTAGGTTGAAGGTTAGCGGAGAGACACAATTCAGCGTCGTACCAGCGCCCATTGTGACGTTGCGACACACATTACACATGGACAAGCTCGTCATAGGGCGGAAGGAAGCAACAGCCAGCAAACTCACCCAACACCGGTGTGTCGTCCTGCAGCTCCAGCAGAACCCGCCCGGATAGAAACTGTCCCGGGAAGTACAGCAGCGACGTGTTGTCGAAGAGGATCAGAAACTTAAGCAACTTCCGTGGCATCTTGTAAAATCGCCCGCGGCAAACCCTTGGACCTCTGACGGGGATGAGGGTGTGTGATGTGTACTTTCAGCGCCGCCCAACCGTGGTGTCATTGAGCGGAGACGATACCTCGGTGATGGTGATGTGTGTTGTTGATCGCTACTCACTCCGCCTCACACACATCGACACCGATCGACAGATGCACCGCGAGAGTGAAGAAGGCCTTAGGCCTAATTGCTACGCCACTGTACAAAGCCCGTGGCCACCCGTACACGGCTACAACTATAGCTGCCAAGCTAACGGTTCAATCCCATTCGCAAATCCGATACATTGCGGTTGTTCCGCGCTTGGGAAGTCACTAAATATCTATCACAGATTCGGGCACAATTAGTCACTCTGCACACACTAATTGCTCGGCGATCACTGCACAAGCGGACGGGTTTATGCTACACGCGATCAACGGCGACACACAGCCATGTAACTGTGCGATCATAACTTCCTTCTCTGTAAGCCCTCCGTTAGTACCAGCTTAGCCCGAGCGAATGAACGCAACGCATAGCGCCTCCAACCTTGCCCAGTGTCGGTTTGGAGCACCAGCTATGCTTGTGTTCGTTACATTTCAGCATGTTTCCACCCTTGTACACACACGATCGGTTAAGTCGACTCGATCGGTGTGTTAGTGCGCAGAAGATGAAATGATGTAAACCTTCAACAACGTCATCCCCCACCCAATGGGTGAGAGAGCTCCACCATCCCTCTCCTGGCTTTATGCTTTATGTTTACAGTTTTTTTTCTACTTCGGTCTCTTCCAGCGGTGGAGCTTTCGGGTGGCGTGTCTTGCTTACCCCAATGCGCTGTCGTGTCGCATTTCGTGCGTTTACTCACCTAACCGAGTGAGACCCATATATTGGAACCACCGTTTGGGAGGTTTTTAAAAGGCTCGTCGCTTGCTGCCGTCTCAAGTCTTTTGTGTGCACATGAATGAATTTGAAGAAATTAATGGCGCAATTTCAAATGCGCTTCGAACGCGACATTACTTTGCAAGGAGTTTGCAATTTTTGGATGTTCGAAGCAGTTAGACAAGATTTTAAAAAATATTGGAAAAATAAAACATATCCGAGAGTTAACGTTGACGCTGATCGGTCGCTTGCGGGCGGCTCAAGTCTTTTGTGTTTTGTGGAATTCGCTCGAGGCCATTGCAAATGCTTGTTGTTTTGCTTTTCGTAGAAATGTATCTTGATACATTGCCTTGTATAAAGAATAAGTGTTTTTTTTTACTTAGCATCAATTGTGAAAGTAAAATCGGTTTTAGTTTGCCATCACATGTAGCGTTGAGTAAAAATCAAAGGAAATGTCACGTTCGACGATTTTGTTTTAAAACTTTTCTTGTACCGGTTCAGACTGAACCTTGTGGAGAGCTAACAGAAAGTTTATAAATAAAGGTAAAGTCTTTCCGATGTCAAAAAGATCTATATGCACGTTACAAAAATGATCATAGCGCGGATTATCGTGGTTTGGATTTGTCTTGTTTCGATTACATGTTCTCGTCCTGCTTCTCTTCTGAGGACTATAAGTAGACGTAAAGGATCGTTTCGCTCTGTACCGATTAAAATTAAAAGACAAACGGATGATCTTCATCGAAGGTTAACGGGATACGCTCCGTCACATTACGGGTAGGCATGTGAATATTGTAAAAAAAAGGTGTATAATAATATTCTTCCACTATTTGCTTCATTTAGCGACCGTTTTTCCCCGGAAGAGAACAGTAATGAATCGATGATTCATTTGCGTCAAAAAGCATCGATCGCAGAAGTATTCCGCCACAGACTGATGGCTTGCGGTTTAATAACCACCAAATCTCCCGAACGGTGGAGAGATCGTTTGATCGCAGAGTTGGATGAAATAATTACGGAGATAGAGCATCGGTGTGCACTGTGTAAAACGTTGTACGATGAACCCTGCCGGTATGAAGTGCTCCGGAGCTTGATTGATCCTTGTCCAGCTTGCTGTCGGCGGAAGAGTACCAAGAAACGACTCTTACTTACGCTTCAAAAAGTGCTGGAAAATTCGTTGAACAGTGAAAACCTCCCGAATGATAGTAGTGTGGAAGCTGAGGAAGAGAACGAAGGTCATGATTCAAACATTTGGCCCGTTACGGAAAAACCTATGAGCAGAAAAACGAGAAGCACTACTGAGACCCCTTTGCAGCTGACAACACACTTCGCCGGCAATCCTCAGGATGATCATGCTTTACAACGCGTTACTGGACAAACTCAAAAGTTTAAAGTACCATGGCGATCGCAGCAGTACACAACCGAATCCTCAAAAGCACCATGCACACAAGCGATCATATCGAGTGTAAATCAAACTAACGTTCCAGAGAACCTTGGCAGAGAGCCTTCCACAGTGCACGTCATCAACGGACGGCCTGTGGATAATGTGCACGATTTCTTGCATCAGTACATGAACCTCGTGTACGGTGGACAGCCGGGTAACGAGCAACGGAAGCAGTTTTTTCTTGACCAACTCTGTCGAAATGCAACCAACGGAAGGATCGTGCTGCACTGCAAAGATATTGCCGGACAGCGAAAAACGCGATCCTCAGAAAATGGCACAGCGGAAAAAGTATCGACTTGGATTGCTGGTGAAGGTTCCAACGCCTCAAGTGACATTCAAAAGTCGTTACTTTTTACTACCCCATCCATAAATGGTAAATTTATAGCTCGATCTTCATTTTCCATTAAATTGATGGTGTGAAACTATTTTGTCTTTTTCCAGAATTGAGGGCTAAAGCTGTAGGTTGCAAGTCGTGTTGGACCCTCGGTAGAAAAATACCTCAATGGGAAGGATTCAACTGAAAGAAATGTTTGGAATACATAAATGAATGAAATCTTCGTAATAGCAATGGTGTTTGTAATTTAACTTGTTTTATCGGAAGCAGAACACTCCCACAGGTGATTTTTAAATTTTACTGTTTCAATGTTTGATCGATTATAAATTCACCAAAATCGATGTTGGTGAAAGTTAAAACCAAACGATGTAACTGAACTACGTGTAATCAGGACTTAAGGACGGAGTGCGCCAACTACGAATTATCTTGCCCGCCCCGATACTTTTTCGGTAAAGCTATGGTTTTATCGAATAAAATGAATAATTTTACATTTTAGAACGTATATTTATATTTCCATTCCACTACAAATAACATGATTGCATTTGCATTTCATTACTGTCGATTATTGACATCCGTGTAGCAGCTGCTGAAGGGAGCTGTCAAAATCGGTCGATGCAAAACCGGCGCGTGCGAAGCCGTGAAAGAAACGCACGAAGCGGCATCAACTTCTTTTTTTGTGAATATCCAGTTTATCTACGCTATAGTTTAGAAAGATAATCATACAACAGATAACAATAACGGTACAATGTCGTCCGACATCAGCCTAGAACTGGTGAACGTGTTGCCGTACGCCCGCGAACAAAGTACCGCCACCGCCGAGGGCATCGACACGGAAGGTTTGTGATTGCGGCATTCCAGCAGATGGAAACATTGGGTGCGCCAATGATAAGGGAATTGTGCATTTTTTCTTTGATCTGCAGAAAAACGAGGCGTACTGGAACGGAATGGAATTAGCTGGTATGCGCGAGGATCCGTGCTGGAGGTGTTCAACGTTAACTCCAGCTTTAAGGTTATTTCACACAATTTTCATCCATGCACCAGGTGAGCTTGTCAGCGTGTGCATTTAGACCGCAGTGAACAGTGCCCCCGCTGAATGGTGAGGTTAATTGTTTGGTTTTCTCTGTGATATTTGTAGCAAATCCAAACCATGTACGGTTGAATGTGTCGAAGAGGTAGAAGCTGTGGGGTGTACGCTTCTTGCCGTGGGACTTCGGCTAGGCATCGAACAGAGCCAGATAGTATTTCTTTCTGTGCGCGGTGGCCGGGAAGTGGGACGCATCGATGTGCAGGAGGATGTGAAGCTGTTGCGCTATATGGATCCTAGCTCTTGTTCGATTGGGTTGCTGAGCAAATATCAGGGTTGTCTGGCCGCCGGAATCGAGGATGGCAAAGTGATTTTGATAGATCTCTGCCTCAAGCAGTTAAAAAATGGTAAATATTTCGCTGATTAGCTACGGTCGTGTTATTCATCTCAACCCCTCGTTCACAGGATTTGGCAGGGAAGTTGCAATGAATGATCCCGGAAAACGACAGTGCCACATTGAGTTTTCGCGCGGCAATCTAAAGCAATTGATACAGAACCATGCGAAGATCCAGGAACGCGAACTATACTTTGGATTGCAGCTGAGCCACAACGAGCAAGCCTCGGTGGAGTGCATTCTGGACATTGTTCCGCTGAAAGTGATCTGTATCGGATTTGCGGACGGTTCCGTTCTGCTCTGGGATTTGGTTGACCATTCCATCATGCACCGAATAGCGCCCCCGACGGACGATTGCGCTGTGGTGGCCCTCAACTACATTGAGCCCAGCGACGATCCGAAGGCGTGTCTGTATCTGTGGATTTTTTATGCGCATCCCGAGGGTGCCTTCGCCTTCCTGCACATGATCATGTGCGAGGAAAAGTACAGCCAGCAGGGCACGTTTGTGTACGATCAGTTTCTGTCCTGCTCTTCACGGCTCAATCTCACCAGTTACGATCCGGGAAGTGTTCCGCTGAATGTGCAAACAGTCACGAAGAAGGTTTACCAAGAGGATGAACCGATCACGCTGAGCGTGCTGAGCTGGTTGGGTTCAAACGACACGACAACGGTGCTGGTGTTTGATCTGAACCAATGGTACAAGGCAGAGATGCCGTACGAATGCGACTGGCAGCAGGAACTGACCCACACAGTTGTTTTCCACTTGAAGGAAGCAAGTTTTCATGCCCGTCTCAGCGAACGGTCGTTGGTGCTGTTCCGTTCGATCCAGCGCCCGGAAGAACATTTTTATCCCAGCTCGTTGGCATTCGGTAAGCAGTGTGCTCCCCCATTAGCGTATGCATTATTTACTAATTCATCTTGTTTTTCGGGACAGATATAATGAACTTTAACGGTATCAACTGCAACACGTACCGCTGGATCGGGTTGCAGAACAAGTTGCTTCAGTATCTCGAGCAGGACGGTGCAAATAGTGTCATTCATCCGGCAGGACTGTACGGAATGCTTTGTCGGGCCGCCCTGTTGCCTCAGTTTCACGAGCCCATCTCGCCCTCCGATGGCATTGCGAAGGAGCAGCGTGAATTCGTGCTTTCCCTTGCGCTGGAATACAACTGTCACATGTTTCTGCAGAGCTGCATCGATTTGTGGGCCGACGGAAGCCATCTCGGGTCGGAACCCGAACAGGGTGTATCGCTTTCGACGATAACGGACTGGATCTGGAATCGATCGAAAGCACTAAAGTCGGTGTGCAATCGTATGCTCGCATCGCTTATGACAGATCAGGCAGGTCGACGGGTTGATGCACGAACACAGGACGCACTTTCGCACTGCACGCGCCAAATGAAACAGCTGGCGGAGCTGTATCGAACGATCATGGGTGATTGTTTGGAGTTTATACCAGAAAATGGTAAGTTGCAAGGGGACGATGAAGATAAAGACAGTTTAAATCACTTTGCTTTCTCTTTTCACAGTTCAGGGCCGTCTGGCGAAAGAATCCGCCTCCATTACGGCCGCTGCCGAGTATCAGGACGTACTGCAGTGGCTTCTTCATGTTGGCATTCTACCAGAGGCGAACCAATCGGACGAAGAGCAGGACAGTGATTGCTTGCTGTTGGTACCGTATCCCTATACCCAGCTGTTGGAATTTTATCGCAAGAGGCGACACATGCTGGACGAGCAGAAGAGTAAAGCCGTACCAGATCTGTCGATTTCCGGCAAGCTGCTCTTCATAGATAACTATCTTGAGCGTGAATTTGATGTGGAAACTGTGTTCACTTTGCTTTCTCTTTTCACAGTTCAGGGCCGTCTGGCGAAAGAATCCGCCTCCATTACGGCCGCTGCCGAGTATCAGGACGTACTGCAGTGGCTTCTTCATGTTGGCATTCTACCAGAGGCGAACCAATCGGACGAAGAGCAGGACAGTGATTGCTTGCTGTTGGTACCGTATCCCTATACCCAGCTGTTGGAATTTTATCGCAAGAGGCGACACATGTTGGACGAGCAGAAGAGTAAAGCCGTACCAGATCTGTCGATTTCCGGCAAGCCGCTCTTCATAGATAACTATCTTGAGCGTGAATTTGATGTGGAAACTGTTTGGAAAGCGTGGCACGAAGATGCTCCCGCTAACAGCCAGGCGCTCTATCCACCATCTTCGTTGCAGAAAGCGTTGCGCATTTTGCTCATCCCGGAAGTAGCGCTAGAGCAGAAGCTCGTACTGTTGCTGTATCTGTTTATGGATGTTGTTGCAGTCGTAGAGGATGAACGGTAATGACATTTCAGCGGGTTTCCTTTTGCGTGGATTAATGCTGGATTATTTATTGACAGGTTTTTGAATGTCGTGCGTCAATTGGAGAAATTTCCGCGCGTGTTCAACGTAAAGATTGGCACGATGGAACGTGTGCGTGCATTCTGGCATCTGGACCATGGAAACGTATCGGTAAGCATCTACTTCTTTCATTAACGATACTTAATTAGTTGTCCAAAGTTGATAAACACGAAGACTTCTACTCCCCTTGTTGCAGGAGACGGTAAATGAATTTCTTTCTCCCCTATCCACTACGATCGAATTTCCACAATGGCACCGAGAGTTAATGGTGTCCGTTCTGCTGCGTCTGGAAGCTCCAAACCTCGCGCTGAAAGTACTGCGAGCTCCCGGATGTCCAGTTTCACCCCAGCTAGAGCTGACGACCCTGGTTCAGAACAATCTTATCGCGGAAGCGTTTAGTTTGCAGCGTCGTACACCGCAACCGGACGGTCGTCAACTGGTTTGGTTCATTGAAGCCATTCTAATGGCCGGCACACCCGAAACTCTGCTCGAATTCGCTCTCAACGATGAGGAAAAGCATATACTGCGAAGCTACCTTCGCGATTGTCCGCTGGAAACGAGCGACAGCCTAATGTTGGGTCATCTGCTGCAAAACTTTGAATTTGTCGAAGCGGTACAGTTTGTGGACCGGCTCGGCAGGAAGCGCAATGTGGAGGTTCAGAAGGAAATTCTCGGCCTCTATCACAACGCACTCGATCCTATGAGCCAACAGTTGGCGTATCTCACGTACCAACATCCAGCAGAGCTGGAACCGAAAGGAACCACCAACCCGACTAGTCCAAACGCGGCGGCCGATACGCTGGAAACGTTAAGCTCGCGGCTCATTCGCCAACGGGCGGATTTCCGTGTGCGCGTACTGCACCAATCGGTGGCGGCCATTAAGGAAGCAGCCATCAGGACGGGTCTACATCACGACCGCCCATTTTTGGACAAACCGAGTCTCGGTGTGTTCCAGTGCCGTCCAACGGTACGCAGTTTCAACGTTTGCTATCCGGTGCGGTTGGATCCGTCCATGAAGAAGAGGCGTCAGCGGGATTGGGACGCTTCGGATGAGGATCTGGCGATGGGTCGTAAACCGGCCGTTCCACTGCTAAACGAAGAGGACGGATTTGGAAACCCCCGGAAGAAACGGTACCTAGGACCGGACCGCGAAATTCTTGCGTCGAACGAGGGCACGGGACGCAGGAAGTTTGCAAACTTTGAATTTCCCGTTCCAGTAATTCCCGAGTTTCGTCCCATGAAGCCAAAGTTCAACTTTACCGCGGCCAATTCAACCCTGCTATCCAGTATGGACAGGGCCACTCGTTCGGAAAAGTCTACCAGCCATTCGCCCAGCATCTTTCTGACGACGCCACCATTTGCAAAGAAACAGCAGCTGCAGCGAGATCCGCAGAATCATTCAGGGTTGGCCGATACCGAAGAAGGGCACGACGATTCCTATACTCCACCGGGTATTTTGAAATCGACCCAATCGCTGCAGGGTCGTAACAGTTCTCCGCTCGTACCGTACGATCGTGTTGCAGCAGATGGGGAAGAAAAAGTGTTGCGCTTTGATTTACCTGCTGGATCCACGACGCTCGAGGATTCCTGTTTGATGGACGACTGCAAACAGCAGCCACCAAATAAGGAAGAGACAGTTACATCTGTTGTATCCCATATAGCGACACCGGTGGTGCGTCATGATCTTGATCTATCGGGCATCTCGAACGATGATTTCTACTCGCCGGAAGTTACAATGGAGCAGAACAGCTTACAGCAAGTGCTGGCCGCGGGGGGACCGTTCGGACGGCGATCGATACATAATTCCAGATCGGGCACTCCTGTCGCTGGTCTACTGCCCGGGGACACAGGCAACAACATAGCGATCATCATCGAAGACCACTATGAGGAGGAATACGAGCAAAGGCAGAAAGAGCAGGAGGAAGAGGATATGGAAATGGAAGTGGACGATGGAGACGTACCGCCGAATGACAATGTGTTCGTGATCGAGGACAGTGATGGAGAACAGGTGAACAACAGCCACCAGGAACAACCGGCCGTCGTACATGACAAACGGGATGAAATTGTGATTCTTGATGAGGAATCTTGTAATCAACGGGAGCTGATAGCTGTGGAAGAGTAAGTATATTCGTATTTAGTCGACTTTTCACACCCAGAACATAACGTAGGTACAACCTTACTACAGTTACTAACGTAGCATTTTAAGCTTACTTTAAATGTGTGTTGAGCATGCCTTGAGTATTACAGGGTGTTCGAGATAAATTTGACAGTCACCTACGGAGAAAGACAAATTTTTTTTATGATAAAATTAATCATCGGGGAAATTTTTTGTTTGTTTTAGAAATAGTAGCTTACCATGTATTTTATTCATTTTATTCAAAATATCCGCCCTCGGCTTCTATTACGGCCTCCACCCGTCTCCGGAACCGAAAACAAGCCCTGGCGACGGTTTCGCGAGGTAGGGCCGCGAAAACGGACCTGATTTTCGACATCAGCTCCGCCTTGGTGTTGCTGGAGGTTCTGTTGGTGTCCCGTTCCACCGCGCCCCACATGAAATAATCCATTGGATTAAGATCTGGGGAGCTCTGGGAGGCCACTCTGGGCGCGGTGAAGTCGTTGAAATTGGCCGCCAACCACTTTATCGTTTTGGAGGCTGTATGGCACGGAGCGGAATCCTGCTGGAACACGTACGGTCTGCCGTTGGCCACTCTCGTGATCCCCCATCATCCCCATCTCACGTGCCAAAGGCCGAATTCCGATCCCCGGATTTTCCATTACGCGCGCCTGGAGATCAGCCAGGAAAGCGTCGGTCCGCACGCAATCCCGCCGCTGAGAATGTGGTTTTTGTGCTGCCACCGCTTCGTCGTCGTCGCTGTTTTCTCCCAGCTCATACCGGATCGCCTTCACCGTATTCAGCGAACACTGCACGCACTGCATGATGTCGCGTCTGGCGCGGATCATCATGATGCATGTGATCCGCTTCCACAATGTACTCTTTTTTGGCATTTTTTTTTATCACGGGATGTTTTCGCTGCTTGTTCCGTACACTTTTAGCTGTCGAATGACGTATTGCTTGTTTTCCTATGCCAATTCAATCACGAGTTATAAACAAAAATGTAACTGTCAAATTTATCTCGAACACCCTGTAATTTTGGCACCAGGCAAAAGGATGCTAGATGGTTGCTAACACGTTTATTCTCTCCTTAGGAACGAAAGTAGGAATCAAGGTGAAATGATGGCTGACAGGCAGCAAGACGACCAAGACCCTCAAGAAATAATAGTCATGCAACAAGCAGATGCCGCAGATGTCATTGAACCGGTCGATGAAGAGGATGAAGAAGAGGAAGAGGACGAGGAAGAAGTGGAACATGAAGAGGACGATGCAGATGGAGACGAAAATGATGAATCAGTGGATGAAGAAGATGCGTATGAAGAATCGATAGAGGATGAGCAGGATGCAGATGAGGCAAGCGATAATCAGGATATTGCAAATGAGGATGAGGATAGCGTACTTGAGATAATCGATCTTAGCGATGAGGAAGAGACCGCTCACGAAAACCCGGCAGACGTTGATGATGATCCGGAAGAATATGTGTTCAGCTCGTCGTCACAGTCTTCTTCAACGTCGTCCTCTGACGGTAACGATGGCGACGGTATGCATCCACCAGGCCCAGCAGTCTCGTTGAATGTAGCGGCAGCCGAGAGTGTGTCCGATAATGTAGGCGGTGCTGCCGAGGGAAGCCCGCAAGGATGGCAGTACGATGAATCGCATCCTGATTTGGCCGTAGGAAATCTTTACGATGACGTCATTGAGCTTGATAATGTGGACGAACAGCAGCAAGAAGAGCAATCGCTTGCACCGGATGATGCAATGGGTTACATTCAGGTACCTACCACATCTTCCTCTACCCATCGCACCGAAGGCGAGGGGTTGACCACGTCCGGGGGTGATGGAGGAGAAGCAGAATCATCCGAGGTGGAGGATCTGTCTGTGCCTCCTCAGCAAGAGTCAGACGGGGCCGGTGTGGGCGTTGAAGCACGGGATCTTTCAGTCGCAGCTGGTGGTGACCAGTGGCCAGATAATGTTGCTAGTTCTAGCTCGAGCCTATCTGCAGGTGTCCCACCGTTGAATGCATCGGCACCAGTGACGAGTGTTGCTCCCAGTGCAACGACTACCACGACTCCTTCATCGCAAACAACCCCAACACAGGAGAAAGTGTTTGGCCAGCCGAAGAATGCTCATGAGCTGGAAGTTCCGGCAATGAATCTATCGGTCAAACCGGATGAAGCCCACGGTTCCAGTCGCAAGAATAGCAAAGGCGAAGAAAACGGCCTTACGGAAGATGCCCGGGCTTTGAATCTATCTGCTGGACAGCAAGAACTGGCCGAACAGGGTATAATAGATGCAGACGATGGAAATGTGAGCAGCAATCAGGAGGACGAAAATGAGAACAGAAATACAACGGACGAGCGAGAGAAAACCGTACAGGAGGAAGCGCAATCGTCGGACGAAACAAAGGCAGAAGAGGTAGATCGCGAAGAGATGGAAGTTGTGCTGCGAGTATCGGAAGATGAGGAAAGCAATGATAACCCTGCTGCACTAGAATCGCAAGAAATTGAATCTGCAGACCAGGAAAGCAAGGAAGCACAAGGAGAATCAGCCACTTCGCAACTAGACTCACCGAAACAAGCATCCAAAAGCGCTCTGTTGCGCCACGAAGACGCGGAAGCATCAACCTCAACTCCCCGCACAAACGTCAAAACGCGTCTTATGGCTGCGTTGGAAAAATCGGCCACAATAACCGAACATCAGCAAACCCCAACAAGACGGCGTGGTATCCGTGCATCGTCGGTACTAGCCGAAACGACAACCTCTTCTCTATCGCCCATGCTATCGCGCAGTCGGCGCTTTACATCGGCGGACAATTTAGCCGGCAGCACACCGGAACCAACGCAACCACTCACGCCGCGTCGTTCAACGCGTGCAGCCTCGTTGGTAAAGGAGCTGTTTTCCGGCAGTGGTACACCACAAAAACGCGCACGCCGATCGTCGCAGGCATCGAACGAACCGGAGCTACCGGAATCCATCGCAAACCGGTCGAACGATTCCGTGGAAGAGCCACGGGAACCTTCGGAACGATCGTTTGCCAGCTCCACCGCTAGCAGTACACGGCGCAGTATGCGATTGAAAAAATCCACTAAAATGCCACAACCTCAAGAACCGATGCCTGGTCCATCGGATACGCAAACGGCGACGGGCCCACTACTATCCGAGTACTCCACAAACCGTCGGCTAACCCGGCACCAGCTAGCGGTGATGGAAAAATCGATGGAAACGATCGCATCGGGCCGGAGCGCACCACCGCGCCGGGTGTCGGTGGATCGTCGGAGTCACGATGTGACCGAGACCGGCGGTGACAGTGAGTCCGAATCGATCGTTTCGAACGTTAGCAATCAGTCGTCGGTGCGAACGACCCGGTCACGCGCTAGTCGTACCACGACCACACGCTCAAAACGTGGCAGCAGCCGAAAGCGAAACGAACCGGACGATGAACAACAACAGGCAGGCGATTCCGATTCCGATCAGTCGCTGGTGTATGCGAGCAGTCAGCGTTCTGCGATGGGTTTGGAACCGATTGCGGAAGAAGGTAAGACCTCTCTTTCAGCTGAAATACACCTACAGATATTAAAATCCATGTTCTCTTTCTCGTTGTTAGGTGAATCGAATCCTGCTACCACACGGAAACGTCGTGTCCGGTCAACTAAGAACGCAAAATAGAGTATCATACAGCAGGATTAAGAAGTGGCGCTCGTGTTTTCGGTTTTGCAATTGTGTAAATTATATAAACCATTCGGTTAGTAACCCGTTTTGGGATGGGTCTCTTTTGTTGAATCTAGAATAAATGTGTTTTTTTTCATACCATAATGTATTTTTTGAGTGGATTAATTCGATATACGTAATTCCTGGAGGAGTATATGTCCGGTGCTCTCCCGATATCTGTGTCGCCAAAGAGCGTTTTCTCCTTCTTCGCACACTGTGGTCGCACATCCCACCAGGCCATAGAAAGGCATTATTTAGCACCAGGAACTTGAGAATGGGCGATCGTTGGTGTGCTCTGATAACAAAGTCCAGGATCGCTAAGGAATGTCGCAGATACCAGGACTCTTCTAGTTCTTTAAAGGTTCCTCGGAGGTGAAAAATTTGGGGACCATCTTCTGAAAGTCACTCAAGATCTTGGCATACGCTGATGACATAGGCATCATTGAATTGAGGCTCTCTTATGTAGCGGCACTGAACCTCGGGTTGGAGATCAACGAGGCAACGAACCATAATGATGGTGGCACCACTAGTGGCGCGCCCCTTCTAACAAACACTGATTTACGCAGGGGTGATGTACAGATAGGTGATCGCACCTTCAAAGACGTCCAAAACTTCACCTATCTGGGGTCAAAAGTCAGCACCGACAACAACATGGAGTTTGAATTTCGCGCAAAAGTGCTGGCTACCAACCGTTCACACTACCCCCTGAGGAAGCTCCTCCACCTAAAATACCTGTCGCGACGAACGACGCTGGGACTTTCTAGAATCTTTATAGTCCCAGTGCTCACATACGCCTCTGAGACATGGACTTTGTCCAAAACTGACGAAACTCTCTTCGAGAGGAAAATGCTCAGAAGGATTTTTGGCGCCGTATGTGTGGGGTTCGAGTCCCGGCGGACCGCCTCCCCGTACGCAGGACTGACTATCCAGCTACGGGTAAAACTAAGTCATAGAGAGCTAGCAATAGCAGACCAAGACCTCACGAGGTTGTAGTGCCAAGGAAGAAGAAGATGTGTGGATTTTTTGGGACAATGGAGAAGCCACTACAACGAAGAGCTCTACGAACTGCACGGTGATCTCACCATCGTGCAGCGTATTACGCTCGCCAGGCTCCGGTGTCATGTCATGAGAATGGCACCGGACGACCCAGCCCACACGGACAGAGGAGGCGTGGTAGGCCCAAACTGAGATGGAGTGATGGCGTTGATGCGTCCACCAGAATGGCCGGAATATTGGATTGGCAGACGACGACGCTAGACCGTGAGCGGTGTTCGAGTTCTGGTGTCTGTCGAAGTAACAATTGCTCCTGGTCGCCCTACGAGATATGTCACTCATTAGCTGTTTGTTCGCCACTTTCAAGCGACATTTCTTTTCCTGGTTGAGTCACGTGTAATGCCTTTCGTGTTAAGGTCCATAAATGAGAATGCGGGTAAACAGGTTGATCATTGTCTCGGAGAAGGCGCAACCTAGAGATCTTGGCCTACACCCAAAAGTTCACACACCAAACTATTCCTGTGTTTGGTCCATTTGTGCACGACTAAAAAAACTTTTACGGGCTAGGTCGTCCGGTGCCACCAATGTCTGACGAGTCGTGCAGGCATTCTACAGAACATACAACTTATCCTAGTATTAGTATTTTCTCAATGCAAAAACAAAGTAAACACTCACACTCGTATTCCCTTTTCAGTATCCTTGTTCTAAGTAAGAAATCAAAAATCGGAACATGACAGGAGTAAGAGATAGTGAAGAAGCAAAAGATAAGGATAGCAAAGAACCAGTGGTGAGAAGAGTGAGGAGAGAGAGAAGGAGAGAGAGAGAGAAAAGGAAAGGATAGAGAAAGATAACAGAGAAGAAACCATATTCGGGATACAATTTATTGCGTTTTCTCTATTCGTTTTATGCATACTTATCAATGTTGGTGTGTGTATATAAGATAGAGTTTAAAAAAATATAAACCACAGTAGAGCAATACATAGTTTAATAAATTACCAATTACATACGTACTTTCCGTCCTGATCTTGTGGCGTTTTTATCTAACACACACACACACACACTCGAGCGCGGGTGCGCACACTGGTGCTGCCTCTATCGTTAGCTGTTTGCGCAGCGCATTGTTTTGAGTTCGATTTTGTTTCGTTATCTAGGGAAAATTGGGGCCCTTAACTAAAGCCCTTTTTGCTTGCTGTGGTACTGTTGGTATGATTTGGTTGTGTGGTTTGTTAAGCAGCAGTGCTCCAAGTGTAAAGGGGCTGTGGAACTATTAGAATTTGTCGCACCTCTATGGTGCGTCGTTTGTTAGAGTTTGTAGGGTTGTGTGAGTAGTGCTTTAAAACGAGGGTAAAGTGGGTTTTATCCAAATAAAAGTCGGGAGAGAACAGTCCTCGGAGAAAGGATAAACCTACACCGCAATTAACTCCACGGGCGAGTTTATTGGTTATAGAAGGGAATGAGAGGAGGAAAGCGGAGACGAAAGGAGAGTGTGGCCGCGTCCATGCTTTGCGCACCTCATTTGGCCGGCACGCTGTTGATGCGCGCCTCCTTTTCGATGTTCTTCTTCAGATGCTCCTTGTAGTCGAGAATGTTGCCGTTCCACTTGGTGACCGTACCCTTCTCGCACACCCAAATCTCCTCCGCCACCTGGTTAATGAGCCGGAAGTCGTGACTAACGAGCACCAGCCCTCCCTCGAAGTCGTTAATCGCTTCCGCTAAGGCATCGATCGTTTCCATATCCAAATGATTCGTCGGTTCGTCCAGCAGCAGCAGATGCGGCTTCTTCCACGCGAGATACGCAAACACAACCCGGCACCGTTGCCCATCGGACAGTTGACGGATCGGGCATACCTGCTGGCGTCCGGTCAACCCGTACCGACCGATAATCTTCCTCATCTCTTCGCGCTCCACCACCTCCGGGAAGCTTTTCAGCATGTAGTCCAACGGGCTAGCGTCCATGTCGAGCAGTTCGTGCAGATGCTGATGGTACCGGGCGATGCGCAGATGCGAGTTCTTACGGATCATACCGGCCGTCGGCACAAGATCACCGTACAGCAGCTTCAGCAGCGTACTCTTGCCCGCCCCGTTCGGGCCGACCAGTGCAAGCCGCGTGTCCAGATCGATACCGAACTCGAGATTTTTGTAGATGTACGGCGTCTTGTCGTTGTACCGGAAGCTAACGTTTTGCACCATAATCACCGGCGGCGGAATGGTGCCGCACGAGGGGAAACTAAAGTTGAGCTGCTTCTCGTCCACCGCCTTCTCCGTCAGCCCTTGGGCCACCATCTTGGCTAGCGTCTTTTCCTTCGATTGGGCCTGCCGGGCGAGCTTGGCCGAACCGTGCCCGAACCGGGCGATGTAGTTCTTCATGTGTGCGATCTGATCCTGCTCCCAGTTGTACTGCTTCATCTGGTTCTCGAGCAGCTCGAGCCGGGTCTTGACAAACTGTTCGTAGTTACCGGTGTAGTACTTCAGCCGTTTCTGCGTCATGTGGACGATGTTCGTGCACACACCGTTGAGGAAATCCTGCGAGTGGGAGATGATCACCAGGATGCGCTTGTACGTTTTCAGCTCCTCCTCCAACCATACGCACGCGTCCAGATCGAGATGGTTGGTCGGTTCGTCCAGCAGTAGCAGATGCGGCTTCACGTACAGTGCCCTAGCGAGGGCGATACGCATCCGCCAGCCTCCGGAAAAGTCCTTCGCCGCCTTTTCCTGCATGTCCTTGCTGAAACCCAAACCGTGCAGGATGCGGGACGCTTTCGCTTCCGCCTGATCGGCCGACATTTCATCCAACCGGTCGTAAATGTCCATCAGCTGCTCCTGCGCCTCGTCGTCCTCCTGATCGACGAGCGCATCGGCCATCTTCTCCAGCTTGATGCGCTCCTCGTCCACCTCCATCACGCACTGGATGGCGCTTTTCGAGCTGGCCGGAATTTCGCGCGTCAGATGAAATATGTCGATGTGGTCCGGGATGGCCACTTCGCGATTGCCCAGCACGGACAGCAGGGACGATTTGCCGCACCCGTTCGCACCGAGCAAACCGTACCGCCGGCCACAGTTCAACTCGAGCATCGTGTCCTGCAGCAGCTCACAGCCGAAGAAGGTGATCGAGAAGTTGGAGAACTTGATGTCACGCGAACGGGGATGCACCGCCAGCGAACCGGTGCAGGCACGGGCTTCCGCGTTGATCCGTGCCTCCTCATCCAGCTTCGCACACAGTGCCTCTGTAAAAAACAGAAAACGAACACAATTAGCACTACCGCTGATTGCCATTTGCCAACGTACACTTACCCTCCTCGGTCATTTCGGCGGTAGCAGCGTCGCCATTCGTACCGCCGTTCGCAATCTTTTTGTCATCCTTCTTCGAGCTCGTGACCGGAATG
>KZ063163.1:6094-24612 GCA_002091835.1 Anopheles maculatus
CTCTTCGATCAACCTACATCAGGACGAGAAAGATTAAAAGTTACTAAACGAAACATTTCCTTTTGTCATAAAATATTAATAAAGAGCAATAAGGGGGCCGGTAATGAAGTGTGGCGCGACTGGTGACAACTTCTTCCATGGATGGGGCGGAATGGTAGGAGACAACGCGTGGGTTGCGCTGTCTGGACACACCGAATGCTTGGATGGACCTGACCGAATGGGGAAAGATTTTGGGGAAAGATTATCCGGTTGATAAATGGAAGGGCTGACTGGTTGGTGGTCAACGATTCAACGTACAGCGAGAGATCGTTCAACTCGCTCACTTTGGTGGATAGATTGGTGTTGCTGATCCCCTTCACTTAGAGCTTGGGGGCAAAAAGCCACACAAAACGGCAAACCAGGCGCCAGAATTGAATTTACGTTACACACGCGCCCTGCATGCGTTCACGCGTTACAATTATTGCGCAGCATGGCAAGACACTCGTCATCGGATTCGTCTTATCCTGTGTGTGTGTGTGTGTGGCTAAAGCCATCACCGAAACAATCACCCGCTGCAGGATGGAAGACTGACGTTTTCGCCGCGAAATTGAATTTGATTGAAGCGAATTGAAGTTTACGATGCTGAAGTACCATTTCGAAGATGAACCCTAGCGGGGCTGGTGTGTATGACACACGAGAAATATTTTCACTCACTTAAGAGGGCATGCCATGTGTGGCAGCAAGGGTTGTATAACCTGTGCGTCCCTTGATGGGTTTCAAGTTGCGGCGAGAAATTGGATTAGCAAAAGCTTTGCCACACGAGATAGTTAGCTTAGGATATCTAAGCGATGGGTCAGCAGGCCGTTAAACTGGACCGGATGAGTTTTATGGAATGTCGTAAAACGGCACTAATAGCGCTGAATGATGCTGGAAGGCATGTGTCTAATGCGAAACATGTGGTGATGTTCCATAAAAATCATTGCAAGAATCACGACGATCGCTTCGGTTGTTTTTATCGTTACTGTTTTAAGAACATATTCCGTTATCTAGTTCATCTTGATTTGTAAGATAGTCTGAAGATCAATTTCTAAATATGTTTTTCTTTTTTATATTTACAGGTGAGTCTAATGGTTGACACTGTTGCTGGAATAATATCGAAATCAACGTTCCGCAGGTATTTTAACAGTCATTTCAAAATAAAACTTATACCCAGACAAGAAATAAACAATCCGAAAACATCTTTGAATACTGAATGTTAACGATTTCGGGTTAGCCCATTCGTTGTGCCACATTAGACACATCATCGCCACCATCTTGGGGAACATCCGTTTACGGTGTGCATCCGCGTTTGTGTTAACACAGCGCCTACCTTCAGTTTGGAATGTTGGAATCCAACCAACGAATCCACCATCCTTCCGTCTCCTGTCGCGACCGAGCGCCGCGCCAGCTTCGGTTTCGATGTTTTGGCGCTGCATAAATTTGAATCGCATTATGAACCATCAAATGGCTTGCAAATGAATCATAAAGATCACAAACCAACGATTAGAGAAGGATTTGGCTTGCCCCGGCTCCGAGACTGTGGAGTGTGAAAAGAGTGATCTTTGGCGTCTTTCATGCACGGGCCTGATCGCTCCTAACGATCAATTTGGTCTAAAATGATGATTTTGTTGGAAACGAGGATTATCAGCGGTGTTTTTTTTTGCTTTGCTGTCGTCTTCCAGGTTCGCTAGAAGGCACACAGGTACGGAAGGGAGTCAGTCTCAAGGTGAGATGCCACAGTGAGATTCTGGTAGGATCTAGTTTTTTGTTTTGGATTACGAGACCAACATGCTGGAACAAACATTTTAACATAATAAAGCTGTAATTCATGCAATTTAAGAGACAGAACAAGTTTCCAACAGATGGTTGGGAAGATTTTAGCATCAACATAAGCGTCAGATCTGCCAGATCGACAACATTCTGGACACAAATGTATCCTTTCAATGGTGGTTTCAGATATGTCGGCAGATCCCGGCTCTGTAAGGCCACGCACATAAATCACAATATTCTAGCGCGATCTAAATCATCGAGATTCGAGCGAGAGTAATCAGCGTGTCGCCTAATCGCTTGTTGGTAGTTTGTCACTTAAGTGTCGACGCGCCACAGTATCCCAGACAAGACGACAAACGCCAGGCAGATCTATTCATCATCGAGCCTGTCCGCGGCTCAATGATTGCGAGCACGCGGAAAACTTCCTGGCCCAATCCAGGCGGGCTGATTGTGGACTGCCAGATCCAGGTTTGACTACCGTTCGGCCACGCCGATGATCACAAGTGAACGGTCCCTTTCGGTTAACTAGACGCTAAAATGGAGGGCATACGATCGGTGCCGCTAATTGATGCAAGAGAGTTATGGCCGATCGGTACGAGCACGAAAGCTAATCGTGTATCATATCGGAATATTAATTCGAGAACGCTTTTGTGACTGACGAAGGCAAATCAGATTCGGAGCGGTTAGCTTAACTGTCAGGCGGAGAGAGAGATGTACGAGTGCAAGCATATATCCTCTGGCAAGTTACGAGATATCGTAACTCAAACGAAGGTTTATAGCCGATCGATTCAAGCGATTAATTAAAATAATTGATTTATCGCCGGCCCGGATCATTGGTGGGTGCGTGATCCATCATGTTGGATAATCGGTTCTTAAAAGCTGCTGAAACCTTCTAACGCGATCGATCCAGACAGTGATCCCGGATACCGTCGGGGATAGATTGACGCTTGATTGCGCTATAAAAACATGTTCCACGTTTCGCCGATTCTCAGAACTGTTGGTGGTGCTGTTTGTTGATGGTAAATTTGCGCACCAAAGCAACACCCAATTTATTACTGGACTATTGTAGATCAAAGACACACAAAGCACTGGCGTTTTTGAGTTCTAGGATTTCTATGCTGATATAAAGATGAGATCACACACCAAACATCTCACCAACATGATGTGAGTCGTCGTGTACGACATCTTTGTTACCAGCTTTGTTTGGCAAAAGAAACAGACGTAAACGTAAACAGATTCAGTTGGCTGGAGGATGGCTTCAAATTTGTTATACATTAGCCAGCGACAAACTCAACGAACCGTACCATAGAAAGATCAATATTGTTCTCCACCGAGCAAACAGCAAACTGTCAAAAACAACAAAAACCTCCTTTTGACTAATAAAATTCCTCCAGTTGTCCACATTTCAACACCACTCCTTATTCGAGCTGATGATACTGTGCCAAAAATGAGAATTTACATATCTACCCACTAAGCCACCTCTCACTCCCTCTCCCACATCGACCCCCTCACTGCTCCAGGTGATATGTATATCTTGTTTCGACGATCGTCACCCTCGAAGATGCCCGGTTCGAGGAGCAGGTCCTGGTTCTAGGCAACCAGTTTGGGCACCTGATTCAACCCCCACAAGCCTGCCATCCATCTCGTTGCCGTCATTGGTGGCGTCAAACGGTAGCTCGTCGACGATCGTCAGGTTGTGTCTCTATTACCACGCCGTCGCCCATCCATCCGATCCCAAGCCGGATCAAGGCATTACGGGTTTGTGTTCTGTGGCAGGTTGGTAATTTTTAAACCGGCGCCTATAAAGCTCTCCCATCGGCGACAAGTACTGGGCCAAAACCGGTACTACCATTTGGCCGTTGTCTTGCCTGTGGATTTATGGAACAAAAATATCAACAAACAGCAACAAACAAAGTCGTATACAAAAAAAAAACCGAATGTTTGGAACAAAACTCATAATAATAAATGTGATCTGACACGCCAACGAGCGATCGAAAGCTGAGACGGTGTCAATGCTAATGGGCTAAAAAGCAACAGGTCGTGGCCGATAATCATTTGCATGCGACAATCTTCTGCCGAACGTCGAAGCGCCACAGACGCTTAGCATCTTCACTGTCCGAATGGCTGGCAGGAGGCTTTCATCGTCATCTTGCGACCATATCGTAACTATCGATTTAACGTTCCGAGGTAGTTATTAAGGTTTAAAAGTTAATGGGAATGGGGAGGATTTCTGGTAAACGGCTTATATGATAATGTTTGTTGTTAATTAAACCCATTAGACGCCATATGTGATCCTTAATTTGGGAAATGCCGTCGCTCAACAAGTGCCTGCAATGAAGGTAACGAACCGGAACTGGATGCACAAAAACTGTTGTCTTATTTTTGGTACAAATTGGGAAATGTTGTACTAACTCGTCCATCTGAGACACAGACGACGACGAGCGCAGATCAGGGCGAGACGGAATCGGGTCAGAAGAATCGTGCACTAACGGCGTCTGAGCTAGCGCCAGCGGAACATACATATGCAAATTTGCTCGTAAATCAACCAGCACCAGGCTTGCCGTTAAATGACATGAAAAAAAAGCTATACAAAGTTGATGTTATGGCAATGTGTTGTGTGTGTTGGCTGTCGAAGCAAAAGATCAGGGGGGGATTAACTGCATGTTTGGACAACGGCTCCATTAGGAAGCGTTGTCATCTCCAGCAGAGCAGAGCTAAAGGTGGTGGTAAAGAAAGGCATTGATACGTCCGGGACTCTTCCTAGCGATCTGACCGATTGCCCGAGGGGCAATAGCTGGCGCCTGCTGAAAAAAAAAACACACACATTCAACGGAGAGAAACCTTGCATCTAGAGTGGATAAATGTAAACAATCGATGGGACTGTTGGGAGAGTTTTGCAAAAAAACGGAAACACATCAACCGACATGTTGGACTCGGTAGCGGGGACAGACAACGGGGTTCAGTGAGTGTTGAGAGCAGTGCGAAATGTTCCGGGATTTCCGAATGTGTGCAAATCATGTTGGACCGGGCCGTGGAAGTGTGTGAACAAGTGTAATACAGCCCGCTGCGATCATTGCGTTCTGCTCAATGTAGTTCTGGTTCTGGTGTGCAAAAAGTGAGGTTATTGGCAGTGTATTGCAGTGTACTTCGGATCAGCACTCGCGCCGGTCTCCTTTCGCTTCGCACAAATCCCGTCGACAGTTTGACATCCATCTCGAGCGGGAAGGCGGGAACTGTGGAGGACAAGGGTAAAACAGCAATCGTCTGTCTCACTCTGTCTCTCGGTGCAAAACGCATTGCCTTCCTTCGCGATCGAACATGCGAAATGAATGCACTGTGGAAACAAGCGAATTGATTCTTATTATTATTGCCCCCGCCGGCAATTAAAAACATTATCCAGAGCTTGTAAAACAAACAATCTGTGGTGTGTGTCGTTCAGTACGGTGCGGAGAAGGATGGTCGGTGCTAATCCTGCGTAATGTTTTGCCTTCGTTTCGCGACTGTCGTCGTGGGCTAAAAAGCGCGCTCAACGGCAACACGGTGAAAGGTCTGGGCTTGAGAGATTTCCAGCGTGTCGACGGACTTAACTGTGGTTGTGGATTTTTTTTCCCTTCCACCATTTTATAATGAATGAGCTGCCTACACAGAAAGGGCGTGATCGAAGGCGTTCTTTGTTAGTTGAAAAGGCGCCAAATGATGAGGGCAGACACAAGAAACGAGTCTATTAATTAGCATATTCATGTGCGTTTAAACATTCATTTGTGAAAGTAATTATTGACAGTAAAAACCATGCACGAACAGCGGGATTTTGTTGATGACATCGAATGGGTTATTAATAAATCGATGTAGATTCTCGTTTCCTTGTGGGAATTCTCAATTTTTTATGAAATTTTATTTTGCTGCTTAACTCACTACTTTTAATTAAGACAGGAACGAAAAATCACATTATCAATTAGCACATAACTGTCCAAAAACTTTCCTAAACTATTCTTTATGCTGAACCCAAAGATTTGGTCCTTCCACTCTGAAACCTGGCAAAATACTGAGGTCTAGCCTATGAGGTTTCCTCGCAAGATTGATTTATTAAGCATTTACCTGCACAGTTTGTCGTAAAGTTGTAACATTGTACATTATGTGTTTTTCGTAGTTGGTTTGCTGAACATCCCCATTCCGACCTCCAGATACTTAGATGATAATTTGATTTGTTTTCTTTTATTTCCCACTCATCGTTATCGTTCCTGGGTGGGAGTTTCAAACCTCCTGCACGATGTTCTCTTCCAGTTAGAAGACAAGAACTATTTACAACACTAACTGTGTATCGTCTCCTTCCGACTTGCACACGACGCATCTGGTGGGAAAACGTAGCACATGTTTCGGGTTATTGACTTTCTACTAACTTTCCGGTAACCTCACAAAAACACGACCACTTTATTAGCGAGTTCCCGGATTGTTTCACGTTTTACCCGGTATCTTGCCGACAAGTAATGGAGGGACAAAATGCGCATACTATTTACTGGCCGTTACCATGGCGAGATTGATTTGCTTTACCTGATTGGATGTGTGGTGTCTTCGATTAATAAACCACCGTTGCGGAATCCTCATGGTAACGGAAAAACACACCGGACAACGGAAGGCGCGGTTTAGTTTGTTTATTCTGTGGCGTTGTTGTGCAAGGTTTTCCAATTTTTCACCGGCTTCACAAGTGGAGCGTCGTCCAGCGTCCCTCATTAATCCGGACTGCACGGTGTTTTTGGGGCCCGGGGTAACGTGTGTCGGACACGAAAGCGGACGTGTGTCAGACGAAATAGAACGCTGGTGAGGAGAGGTGTGGGAGCATGCGGGAGAGGTTCACCCCGTGAGTGTCAGTGAGCTTGCATGATTAGTGTGGTGCTTTTGTCTCGGTCGCTGGTGGTGCCTGACCTGTCAGAAGAGCAGCAGAGAAAGCGGAACAGACGAACGAGCAGTATATAACGTAAGGATAATTTCCATTATGTAGGTTTCCATCTTTTGTCTGATTCTGATATGTAACTATCTGCCCCTAGATTCCCACCGATGGCCTAGAACATAGGAAAAGAGTTGGATAGAGCGGTATAGCTTGCATGTATCTCCCACCCCTACAAGCACCACCGGTGGAGACTAAACCTGGACCTCGATAGGACATCGAATGCAATCGCGATTTAGTTCACTCGAAGCAAATCGCCGAGATGGTAGCATAAAAAGTTTCATTTTTTCGTGTGTGTGTGTGTGTGTCTCTCTACCTCAGCCTTATAGTATATCCCATTGCTTTAAACCCTTGAAAAGTGTTAACCCTTGTACCAGTAGTCAACTTTTTCGTGTGCTCCTTCTGTCGTCGGTTGGTTGAGCATTGGCCTTGGCACTTATTTTGAAAGCCTCATTTTTTGCAAACCTCATTCCTTCACTTTTTGCACCTCCTCCTGACATGGACGGCCCGGTTGGGCGTGCGCTCGTTTCTATTTGCACGGTGGGCTGCAGACTCCCAAGAAGAAAATGTCGAAGAAAGAACGTGCCCGGCTGGAAGCCGAACAGGCCGAACATCACCGGATGGAGCTGGAAAAGGAACGCCAGCGCAAGGTGGAGGAGGAAAAGATGCGTAAGGTGCGTGAGAAGGAGGAAGCGGAACGCAAGCAAGTGCAGGAGATAGTGGCCAACAAGTTGCGTAAGGTGCAGCTGGAGGAAAGCTACGCCTACTTCGCTAGCATTCGGGATGAGGTGCGAAAAATGTTGGCCGAGGCAAAGAAGGAGCGTGAGGTGAGAAGATTGAGGATGTTCTGGAGAAGAGACTGATCGTTAGCTAAACGTGTTGCCTTACAGTGGGACCAGTACATGCGCTGCAACGGATTACCGAACGCGTTTGATCCATCCGATCTGCGGAAGTATCTGCACATTTGGTGCGAAAACATTCGGGACGCTAACGAAGCCGAACGCAACTGGTTACTGCAGACGAATGAGCAGAGCATTCTGACGCAAAACGTTAACGTCGCGAATCTGTCAGTGGAAAGTCTGAAACTTCAGCAGCCCCAGATTGGCAGCACCTATGCGTCAAAAGCGATCGAGGTGTTGGGAATCTTGGAGGAGATCGATGAAGCTCTGTATGACTCTGACGTAAGACCATCGATGGTACAGGATCTGAACGAGGTTAGAGTGTGATGGGCAGAGATAATTGGTGGAACGCCTGCGACAGATATCTACACATGTGCTCTGTGTGTCTTGACTTTGTCGTTACAGTTGAAGATGGAATTTCGAAACGTTCTCGCTGACTACATCGATGAGTTTGCGTACAAAATATTGAGCAACATCAACCGGGACATGGAGCTGCATGGGCTGCTGGAAGTGTCGCATAAGTTTGAATCGGAAGTGTTTAAGGCTCACCTTTTCGGGTTGCGCGATATGCCAACACCACAGCTGTAATTATTGCAATTGTCGTAAAGTGTTGAGATAGGGCCCTGTTCTAACGATCTTGTACGCATATTATCATCTCTCAGAAATCCTAAGGAGCGCGCCAAAGAGGATAGCAAACATACGAGCATCGATTTCCCTAGCCTTGGGTTTCATTTGACTCTGCCGGCTGCAGTAAAGTGTCACAAAGCAGCGATCCGAGGGCTCTGGATAAGCTACGATCACTGCAGTGACTATTGTCCTAGCTATGATATGCCTTATCGTCCAGAGCTGCTAGCTGGTAATAACTTTTGAGCTTTCCGTTGCATCGAATCGTGACTTATTCTTTGTGTTCGGTAGATTTGCGTATCATTAGTCGAATCGAATGGAAAAAGCGGAAGGAAATTCTAAAGGCTGTTTATGAGGAGCCGAAGGAAAAGAAAACCGACTCCGATGAAGACGATCAGACTCCGCAGGACATCGATGTGGACAAGATCTATACCGAGCATGCGGACGAGCTGATGAAGAAAGAGCGTACCAAGAAAGGGGCCAAGACGCTCAATTTAGGCGAGTACGATGTAAACATGCGTAGTCATCGGATTGTGGCCGGTGTGTACGCCATCGACTATCTAGAGCAACCGATGCAGGATGTGAAAATTGCCAAGAAAACACTCCTCCGCACAGGTACTTCACGGGTTTTGATGAGTTGCAAGTAAATCATTTACATAACACTCTTGTCACTGCAGTTCCTCAACCGGGCAAGCTGAAGCGTAAAAAGTTTTACCAACCCTATCGACCACCGCCCACACCACAACCCGGCGTGCGCCGTCTTCCGGAAGAGATTGAGGCGGAAATCAAACAGATGGAGGAAAACCTCGACAAACTCGCACTGGTCTCGGTGCAGCTGCCCGAGAACGTGTTCTGGTTCGAGCCGCCGATCGTGTGTCGCTGGGAGCTGAAGGAAGAAACACTCGAATCCGATCCAGCCTTCGCAAAGTATCTGGATCGGCTCGAGAAAGCACAACAAGCGGCCAAGGAGCGAAACGAACGTTCGAATCTCGATCGCAGAACAAAGTACGTGGAAGACTTTAACATTCTCGACGTCCCTCAGCACATCCCGCTGCGTGCGATTGTGACGGATTTCGTCATACCGAAGCTACCGGACAGTTGCAGCATCAAGATAGCGGTGGCAGAAGACAAACGTCGCGCAACACCTTCCGCGGTGGGGAAACGGTCGTCCAAACAGAAACGGCGCCTGCACAAGATGCCCTCGAGTGTATCGCTCAGCAGCATCGTGTATGAGACGAAGATACCGGACTTTTTGTTTGCGACACGGATGCCGCTGCGTGTGCTGAAGGTGCTGGATCGACGCAATCGCCAGTGCTATCCGTACACGGCCACATCCGACAGTGACGATCTGGATGATTACGACGAGTCGGACAATGATGTGGTGCAGAACCGTAACCCCAAGCGCAAAGTGTACATGTTTTCGAGCTTTATGAAGGATTTGGACGAGTTGCTGGAATCGAAATCGCCAAAGTTGCAGGCTAAAATTGAGCAGGAGCTGGCGGCTGGACAGACGGGTGGTCCCGGGAAGCAGTCATTGCAGGTGGCCCGTTCGGAGGACTCACGGCCGGTTCGGGGCGAGAAGGGCGAGAAGGGCAAGAAGCCTGCCAAGAGCAAGTTTGATTCAGACGACGAGGAGATCGACTATGGCAACATTCTGGAGGTGGGCAACTATAGCATGGTGGAAAACGACAAGCGGTACATCGGCAAGTGGTCCACGAGAGATGTCCATGATGTGAAGTTCAACGAGGACAAGCTTACGATCCAGTTCCGTGTTGGTCGTCTAGGATCCTTCGCGTTTGCCGCAAACCGCTACAGCAACGTGCCATATCAGTCGTGGGAGCTGAAGCCGGACATAAAGAAGTATATTGGCCATATTTCTCTTAGTTGTCATCCTTTGTTCGCTTTGGTCCATTTGTTTATTGTTTGCTAGGCTTACTAGATCCAGTAAGATATTGCTTTGTGGAGTTGAACCTCTTCTTAAGACACCTTTCCACAATTCTAGCCCCGGCACGGTCACGTTCTCACTGACTGCATCGGTCGTGAGCACCGAAATGTCCATCACCGAGGCAGGGTTTCGCGTGAATTCGCTGCAGGGAGGACCTACGCAGGCATTGCAGGAAATTCTTGGTGTCACGATGTCGCTCCGTAAGCTCATCAAAACACTAAGATTGGCTGCTGTAGATTTGTTTCCGGAGGATGATGCATTCAACTACACCGAGGGAACATGTGAGAAGAACCCAATCATGGAGTCGCACCTGTACGACTGTATTGGATTGCTGGCTCTCACGCACAACTTCTCGTGGTCTCGGTGGAATCTGCTATCCGGGTGTCGGATGTGTGTTCTGCTTATGCGTGAAATTGTCGAACATCGTCGACTGCCGAACCACTCCACACTGCTCGTTACACCGCTGAAGGCAAGCGTGATCGATACGGTGGAAGTGTCACCAGTGTTCAACCCAAACCCGGTCGAAGGAATGAATGTAATGCACATGTCAATGTCATCGTCAGTAGCAGATGAGTTCTTGACACGATTGCTTGCTTTTGTCTCATTTGCAGCATTACGCCGATCTGTATCACCTGGGCCGCGACCAGTCGCAACCATCGTCGAGGATCAAGCAGGAGAAGATGAGTCCTATTCTGCGGGACAATGTGACCCAGCTATTGAAGTCGGTGCGCCCGCTCAGCTTCGCCTAGACCGCAAAACCTAACCGTCTGGAAGTGATGTTTATTTAATATTAAGAGCAATAAAGAGAGGAATTTGCCATGTCTAGCGTTACTCTGTTGTGTGCGTGTGTGTGTGTCTCGTCATGGCAACTCAATTTGTACGACGCTTTCTGACGCATTTGTACCTTATTAAGCGCGGGCTAACGAGCAACAATGTTACCGACAGAAATTGCTTTTATCTTATTCAAATCACCTACCGGAGGGACTCACCTTTCGGACGCCGTCTGTATCAATAATAGCGCCACCTCAATTAATAGGACAAGATCGTAAAACCGTTTGTGAACACGACATTACGGAACCGATGCGGTTCGGAGCAGAAAGCATTCGAGGGTCTGCATCACGAACCTCGAACGGGTGTAGCATGTTTGCAACTGCTCGTACAAACAGTGCGTAATTGCAAGCGAAAACAAACAGTCGGCTGTCCGTTTGCCGGTTCCTTCCACGCCCTGAGGGACAGTAATCGGTTATTACAAGCCATTAAGAAAAAAGCAGTTGCAATGGAGTTATTTTTTCTTCTACAGTTGTAGCGGTCGATCACACAAGATCACTTTGAGTAGCAGGAGGTGGTGGTAAAGCGAACAGCTGATATGGAATCGTTAGTACTCGTGACCGGCGGCCTACGAGATTATTTAGATGTGGTAAATAAATGTGGCCCAACCTGAAAACAAACGCACTGTCGATCCTTGGGAAGAAGACGACGATTCGCAAGAGAGGCGTTTTTTTTCTATATTTATTTATTGCGGGTCGTATTAATGCGGTGAGTCGGGCAGAACAGCCCTCTTGAACTCACGCGAAACGATAACGATGGCGCCGGCCGGTTTGCGTACTACATCGGCAGTTCTTGATCGGTGCGTTCCTTGCGCGACTGTTGTTTGGAAGCGGCATCAGAATGCGGTGAAAGATCGCGTTTTATTCCCGTTAATCATTCCAGGGTCTAGAGTACCGATCAGGTGGGACGTTAAATGAGTCGGATTATTTATTTGATTACGATTTGCATCTATCTGGGACATAATACATTGTCTGAAGCAATTGACGATTGAATTGGTTTTTTAATGGCAGATTTACTTAGGTGATCTAGATCCCCTAAGATCAAGCATCCTTACTCTAATGATGGAAACCCCTCATGATCTTGATCTTCTTTTGATTCTCTTATTACACAGATATCGGAATGTGCTGCAAAGGGAGGCGAATGTGACGAAAGTAAAGGACGCCCTGTGTGTGGAAGCGACAATAAGACATATCCTACACGTTGTCATCTCATCCGGGCGCAATGCAGTGGACATCAGGTCGCTTTCAAGCATCGAGGATCATGTAAAGGTAAGCAATTAGAGAATGCTTCTAATATCGTACAACTTTAGACGTTCAAACGAGAATTTCATTTGATCTTAAATGTTCGGTAGATGTATGCATTGCTTCACGGACTTATGCTCTCCAGCAACGAGCCAACTCGCCGTACACGGTCAAGTACGTGCCAAGATGCCGGGAAGATGGAACTTACGCACCAGTCCAGTGCATTGACGGTGGTGGCTGTTGGTGTGTGAATGGGCAGGGCAAACAGCTGCCCAATACCATGGTTCAGCACGGCAAGCCTATCTGCGTCAAGAAAGGCAAATCGAACCAGCGTCGATCGTCACCTCGCAACCCAGTTCGGAACAAGCGCGGTAAGTAGCGAATCTCTCTCCCCAAAGAATTTTACGGTGAGGTCACATTTCAGCTGGAGAAGGTGACGTGCTAGTCAATCGACAGTCCGGGATCTGGATTATGCAAATTGGGCACCTTTCTCTTGCCTGTCACTTATCGGGACTCACAAAAATAACCACACTTCCTTGACGCACCTAAATTCGCTCGTTGTTTGTGCTCTCGTTTTACTCAACACAGGTTGCAGTGGACTAGATCGAGCCGTTTTCAACACCAACTTGCTGAAGCTGTTCCAAAACGAGCACGTCCGGGTACACCAGCACAATCTTACCGGTCCGATCAACGAAAAGGCGGTGTTGGACTGGAAGTTTGCCGTGATGGATCTTAATGGGAACAATCAGCTGGACAAGACCGAGTATCGTACGATGAAACGACTGATTAAGAAGGTAAGAAACTGTTTGGAGAATTGTGGATGATTCTGAAGGAAAACATTTGAAGGCTAATGAGCTTCTTTGCTCTCTGTCTTTGAGACAGGTCGTGAAACCGAAGCGCTGTGGCAGATCGTTCGGTAAGAACTGTGACGCAGACCACGACGAACGACTATCGCGTAACGAATGGTACAACTGTTTGGCAAAAGATGACGTCACACGTGAGTAGTTCTTGACCGCCTTACACGTTGCGTTGGCCTTCCAGCTTTCTCAGTAGAGCCCGTTACGAAAGCGAGCGGGCAAGGGTTCTTTGCGCTCTTATCACACAGTATTTGCAAAATTTGGTGAGCTCGTTTAACCTTTGGTAGCTGAAACTAACTTCCAAACTCAAACGCTCTGGGTTCTGTGAATATTAGGCTCTGGTTTGAATGTCCTTTAAGATTGGTAAAGCAAACGGAACTAGTTAAAGGACATTCGTTATCTTACTTTAGCGAAAATAACCTCCGCTGTAATTAATACGGTTCTACTTTCTTTCTTCAATGTTTTCTAACCACCATACGATCGAACTCACAAATTTCGAAACATCACATATCTCACGCACTTGTTTACTCCTTTCTCACATCCTTGACACACTTTCTCTCACACCCTCCTTCGGTTCCTTTCACAAAAAAACAAAAACTCCGCTCCGTCGTATCACACTGTCACACATCTCTAGCTCACAACCCGTCGTCACAATCACCATCATCATCATCATCATCAGTATCTAGTTCCTCTTCCGGTGGTTCGGGACATTACACTGTCCCCCATCTGCATCAACATCATCATCAACATCATCATAGCACTCTCGGTGGGCTGTCCCGCGGCAATGGTGGCATGGTGGGTGGTGGTGGTGGGTCTATCGGCGGCGGCGGCGGCGGCGTCAACGTCAACGGCGGCACTGGCGGTGGTGGTGGTCACTTTCTGCGTGCCGACGACGACGACGACGACTCACAGAATATCTCAAATGATTTCACTGACGATGACGATGACGATCACTCAGAGAATGAGTACGATTCGGACGAGCACGGCAAGCCTATCTGCGTCAAGAAAGGCAAATCGAACCAGCGTCGATCGTCACCTCGCAACCCAGTTCGGAACAAGCGCGGTAAGTAGCGAATCTCTCTCCCCAAAGAATTTTACGGTGAGGTCACATTTCAGCTGGAGAAGGTGACGTGCTAGTCAATCGACAGTCCGGGATCTGGATTATGCAAATTGGGCACCTTTCTCTTGCCTGTCACTTATCGGGACTCACAAAAATAACCACACTTCCTTGACGCACCTAAATTCGCTCGTTGTTTGTGCTCTCGTTTTACTCAACACAGGTTGCAGTGGACTAGATCGAGCCGTTTTCAACACCAACTTGCTGAAGCTGTTCCAAAACGAGCACGTCCGGGTACACCAGCACAATCTTACCGGTCCGATCAACGAAAAGGCGGTGTTGGACTGGAAGTTTGCCGTGATGGATCTTAATGGGAACAATCAGCTGGACAAGACCGAGTATCGTACGATGAAACGACTGATTAAGAAGGTAAGAAACTGTTTGGAGAATTGTGGATGATTCTGAAGGAAAACATTTGAAGGCTAATGAGCTTCTTTGCTCTCTGTCTTTGAGACAGGTCGTGAAACCGAAGCGCTGTGGCAGATCGTTCGGTAAGAACTGTGACGCAGACCACGACGAACGACTATCGCGTAACGAATGGTACAACTGTTTGGCAAAAGATGACGTCACACGTGAGTAGTTCTTGACCGCCTTACACGTTGCGTTGGCCTTCCAGCTTTCTCAGTAGAGCCCGTTACGAAAGCGAGCGGGCAAGGGTTCTTTGCGCTCTTATCACACAGTATTTGCAAAATTTGGTGAGCTCGTTTAACCTTTGGTAGCTGAAACTAACTTCCAAACTCAAACGCTCTGGGTTCTGTGAATATTAGGCTCTGGTTTGAATGTCCTTTAAGATTGGTAAAGCAAACGGAACTAGTTAAAGGACATTCGTTATCTTACTTTAGCGAAAATAACCTCCGCTGTAATTAATACGGTTCTACTTTCTTTCTTCAATGTTTTCTAACCACCATACGATCGAACTCACAAATTTCGAAACATCACATATCTCACGCACTTGTTTACTCCTTTCTCACATCCTTGACACACTTTCTCTCACACCCTCCTTCGGTTCCTTTCACAAAAAAACAAAAACTCCGCTCCGTCGTATCACACTGTCAAACATCTCTAGCTCACAACCCGTCGTCACAATCACCATCATCATCATCATCATCAGTATCTAGTTCCTCTTCCGGTGGTTCGGGACATTACACTGTCCCCCATCTGCATCAACATCATCATCAACATCATCATAGCACTCTCGGTGGGCTGTCCCGCGGCAATGGTGGCATGGTGGGTGGTGGTGGTGGGTCTATCGGCGGCGGCGGCGGCGGCGTCAACGTCAACGGCGGCACTGGCGGTGGTGGTGGTCACTTTCTGCGTGCCGACGACGACGACGACGACTCACAGAATATCTCAAATGATTTCAATGACGATGACGATGACGATCACTCAGAGAATGAGTACGATTCGGACGAACTGCCCGACAGTGATAATGCACTACTGAACGGATTACAGTTGCCCGTTAACGGATTGCAGCCATACCTGTGTATGTATCTACTTACCATCTTCTTCCAATTCTTCTCGCCGAATCACCAGCCTTCTCCCTGAATCTTCCAACCCTACCGATATGACCGTTTAGGCGATGTTTTTTCCGCTAATGTTCCTCAAAGGAACATCAGGACACGTGCTAGAGGATCGCTGAAGCTGCTGCCCCGTACGGTACCGTTCTGTTGTCGCTACGTAGAGACATCATCGGTACTACGATGACGGAAAGATTTCTGTTTGTGTATAGTACACATAATTCGTACCAAATGTGTATACTGAACCTCAACACACTCTAGGCTAGTTTGCACAGTAGAATATCTTGCGGGGTCTTAACCTTTACCCGGCACTCGACAACACACACACACATACACACCCTGGTATCTGAATCGCACAGCACAGCAGTAATGATCTGCGATCGTGTAGCAAAGTTGTAAACTAAACAAACAAACAAAATCTCCCGGCACCATGGTTTTGGCTTTTCATAACAACAAACCGTGTTCTGTGGGTGTTTGGCCACAAAACATCACCCCTAAATAAGGAAAACATGCCCCTGTTTTTATCTATATCATACAACAAAATTCATTACTAATGTTTCGGCTAAACTTACGCTTCTGGTGGCGTACAAAATTTAAATTTTAAACTCAATTCGAATACATCAACCGTAACTATTTCCCTTCTTCTATCTCTGTTCATCTTCCCAATCTCCCCAAACGCTAGTGTACAAAAGCAAAAGATCAGTTCGAAATAATCACACTTCTTTCTACCAGTGCTGCAGGGCAAGACCATGGTCGATCCAAAGGGAGAAGATGACGCCATCTTTAAGGATAGTGAGGCAGATTCGGATTGTTTGAGTGATCGCAAGTACGCTTTGGATGAGCAGAAGGTAACTATGGTAACCTTCAAGCAGTGAATGGAGGTACTAATCGGATCTTTCCCCTGTGCGCTAATCAGTATGGCACCAACGCGTTGTACGTTCCGGAATGTACCCCGGACGGACGTTACCAGCGAGTACAGTGCTACCGCTCCACGGGATACTGTTGGTGCGTGAACGAGGATACCGGCAAGAACATTCCGGGCACGTCAACCAAAGACGAGAAACCGGTTTGTGATCAGTACGCATCCTCCACGCGACCGATGAAAGGATGTCCCGAGGAAAAGAAGGTCGAGTTTCTGAAGGACTTGAAATCGTTCCTGAGCAAACAGGTGTCGACGTCCTTTGCCGGGTAAGTTGCACTGCAGTTTACATGATAGTGTTTCTAAACTATACTAACAATTTCTTCACCATTCCAGCAAAATCATCCCAGTGTGGAATACCGAGGAGGAAAAGATAGCCATACTGAGCTTTGTGCTTTTGGACAAAAATCAAAACAAACAGCTGGAGCGAAAGGAGTGGAAAGCGTTCCGTGAGCTAGTAACCGCTACAAGGTACTCGTCGTAGTTCTCGCACGGCTTCATGATCGTTATTCTCAACGGATCTTTCTGTATCTTTGTTGCAGACAACTGCGAAAGTGTGGCAAGAAAATGCCGCGCTACTGCGATGTAAACAGCGACCGAAAGATTACACTCTCGGAATGGATGAGTTGCTTGGATGGAAAGCGCAACAGCTCCGTTGACGTAGCCGCCATGAGTGCTCCTTTGGTGCAGGCTGAGCTAAAGTCTACCAGCAGTGGAAGCAGCAGTAGTAACAGTGGCATTAGCAGTATCAGTGGTAGCGGCAGTAGTACATCATCCTCTGCAACCAGCTCGAAATTTAAGGGAAGAAATCCGCTCGAGTTTGTGCTGAAGAGTGACTAGTGGCGACGCGGAACAAACGCGGCATCCAGTAAAGCGAGACTTAAATTCTAAACACATCGAATCGCATCTGATTTGTTTTTCCCCTGCTGCAGCAGGATGCCGTGCAGGGTAATAATGGCCACTGTGCGCTATCTCACTCTCTCTCTCACTCTGTGCCAATTGCATTGGAATGGGTTCGTATTTTGCTTATAGTAGTAATGCCGGCCTCACTCCACTCAGTATTGCATCCCGGTGGTGGTGGTGTAGGTCGCCCAATATCCAATATCCAGTGATAGAGAAGCGAGCTTTCCTTGTTTTGTGTTGGACATGGCGCTCTGCGTATTCGTCAGTGGTCAGTTGAATAGTAGGCGAAAATCAGTATTAGCAATCGAAGGGACGTATTAGACGGTGCCATCCAGGAAGTGAACCGGCAGTACCACCCTGGAAACGATCTGAGGTTACCGTGCCAGGTGCTCATGTTTGGTTGATGATCGTCCACTGACAAGGCAGGCAGGCTGCGTTAGAGAGAGTGTTTTCGCCCCCTCCGGTAGAACCGTTCCCTTCAACCAGTTTGTGGCTTTGTGTGCCTAACGAAATTGCTAAAAGTGCGTGTGATATATGTTATTCATTTCTAATGCGTTTATATTTAAGCGAAAACCTAACAAACCGAGTGTAGCAAACCTAGGTGGAACCTTTTTTAACCACAAAAACGAGTAATACGAAAGAGAATGAAAGGAAAAACTACTGAAGGCGAACAATAGAAGGACGTACGTAGGGTTAAACATTTTACGTTTAGGTTTAAAATAAATATAATGTAAGGGAACTAGTGCATAGAACACGATATTTATCGCCCAGAAGAATCCCTCTCTGTTAAATGTTGCATTCGTTAACAGATGTGTCGCAAACTATACTATTTATCTTGGAAGTTCGTGTGTGTGCTCCGGATCGCATCATATCACAACCAAGGCACAGCAGCTTTTGAAGAGTCTCCTCTTCTGAGTGAAAACGAGCCCGGTTGTAGG
>KZ063163.1:25486-62262 GCA_002091835.1 Anopheles maculatus
AAAAAGGGGTTGAGATTGTTTTTTTTTTGTATGCAAAATAATAAGTATGGCTTCCGTAGGTCAGCTAAAGTGTAAGCTAATTGTTGTCAGGGATAGATTTGTTTGTTTTCAATAGAAAGAAAGATGGTGGCTCTACCCCAAGAGACTTCAACTTGTAGACTCCGCTATTTATTTGGTGCGTTTCTTTGTTTCTACGGCACAGTGTTGACGAGCATCATCACTACGCATCTTTGCTAATCGATCGTACACGCACACACACACATACTCAATATTGTTTGGCTACACGTAAGCGGGCACAAAACAGTAACAGTTAAACTCTGGTAATAACAGTATCAACGAGAAAACGCAAAACAGTAGTTTGCTACTAACGAAGACATAAGTTTCAACATCACATCCGCAAACACAAAAAAAGGATACAGTGCGCTGGGAGTCCGTAGGCTCCCTGTTCACTTCCTATCACAGTTCTCCAAGCAGCTGCAGCACTACCACCTCAAAACAAAAACACGCGACAAACACAAGAAATGGTAAACACTAAGACCTTTGGTTTTAGTATGCGCTTTCGGCGGCAATTTCCGTACCGTTCCTACGGCGACGATCTTGTTCGCAATCATTACTGTTCTCGTTCGGCACTATGGTCGGCGGTTCCTCCGGTATGGTGAGCGGAACATCCTCGTTACTGTGATGAAACCGGAACTCCTCTAAAGTGGTCCCATTCTCAAACAATCCATTTTCCGGGGAACTTTCGCCACTGGTTCCATTTTCGGGCCCATCAGCTTCATTGCGCTGGCGGCTTTTCTTCTTCTGCAGTACGCGCAGCTCAGTAGGGGTGAGCATTCCTCGCAGGATTGTATCGTACGACACGGCCAGACCCTTCTTGGACATCTTGAGAAATAGTCGATAGCATTCCTGTTCCTTGGGCGTTTGAAGATCCCCGTTGGTGGACACGTTTGCTGCGGGAGTTTTGGTAGCTTCTCCTTTAGTGCTGCCAGCGCTGGTGGATGAGATCGTTGAAGCTTCGTTCTTGGTGAATGAGATGTTTTCGCTTAGATGATCGGTATCAACACTTGCAGTAGGATCGCTTCTTTCCTTTTCTGCCGTGTCTTTATCCTCACTGAAATGAGAAATCGAGGAAAATAAGGTACATTAAAACAAGTTCGAATACACCCAAGGGATGATGTGTTATCCCCACCTTCGGTCCTTGTCCTTGTTTAGCTGGAAAGCGTTCAGCGTACTAACAAGCTGCTGCGTACGACGAATCCTGCTAGCCACCGTCGGCTGGAACGATGGCTTCCGATAGTCCCGATTGAGACCGGCTGTAGCGACCGGCTTAAGGTCGCTCTCCTGAAACGACACCGATTTGCCGGCCTTCTTGAGCATCGGAGCGCGTCCCTTGGCGAGATGAGCGGATGAAAAGGGCTGTCCTCTGTGAAAAGCGTTGGCTTGCAGCGTTACGCTATCTGTAGTCGGTTGCTGTTGTCCGGTACCGGCCGCAGAAGCTTGTGTAGAATCTTGTTCCTTTTCCGAATCACTGCCACCGGAACTGAGCAGCGAGACGAGCGTTTCTATATCGCAAGGACCGCTTAGTACGGAGCGGGATCGCATGGGTAGTATGCAGGCAGGTACCTGCCGGCCATTCGATCCCATCGTTTGTGTACCGCCCGTTCCCGCACCTGACAGCTTGTTGCATCCATCGTCGCTAAACTCATCCTCCTCGCAAATATTATACTCATCCTTTTCCCTACGGGATCAGGATATGAAGGATACAGATCGTTAGATATAGGACTTCAAACGATACGATTCGTTCACCTACCTCAACACTTTCCTACGGCGTGGTTTCTTCTTGCCTTGTGCAAGCTTGGACGCATCAGTATCGGCAGGACGAATCGGTGCGGACATAGCCCGCACCAATGGCGGGTGACGTCGATCGTGTGCTTCCGAGTTTTGGCGATTCGCTTGGAACTGGGCCCGACGCTGCGCAAGTGAAGAGGTTCGCCCACTAGCGTTGGAACTGTTGCCGGTGTTTGCCGCTGGCTGGGAGGTCCCGGCCACTGGTTGGAAAGTGTTCGGCGTGCCGTTGTTGCTGGTAGTTCCGTTGGTGGGTTTGCTCTTTCCAGCGGCAGTTGCTGTGTCGGAGGACTAGAGAGTAGCAAGCAAAGAAAGCGAAAGAAAATAGAATACAAAAATCGTTATTGATGATGGCGTGGCAAGGGCGAATGTCACACATCACACAGAAAGTTGCCAGTTCAGCGCACTCCGAAAGGTGCATTAGTGCGCTTTTAATGTTTGTTTTGCTTTTTTTTTTACTTTTGGCACACAGTCGACACGACAGCAAAACTTTTTCGCATTTCAACCGAACGCCAACAGAGTGGGGAAGGCGTTGAAAACCCATCGCGATAGCAGTAACAACATCTTTTGCACGTGCAGTCCGTCTCCCTGGGCACAGTGACGCAGTTCCGGTGCAGAGGTGAAACTTTACCAAACACTTTTCATTCTCCCACCCGCTCTCGCCCCCTACCCGGGAGCGTTTCATTGTTATAGCTGTGGAGCTAGCAATGGCGTCGCTGTCACGTGTAATTGACATGTAATTTAACACTTTCGTATTGCGACGGGACCGCTGGCATTGGACGAGTAACTAATCGTGAGTACTTAGCCGCTTTTGCAACTTCAGCACGCTAATGTTGCTGCCAATCAATAGAAGAAACCGATCGACAGCTTCCTAAAACACTTCATGCTTGAAATGTCGAATTTTCGGTACACAGCGGTGCAATATTGTAATCAATTGAATTTATTTTGCGAAACACAAAACGTGGAGCGATTACTAATGACTAAACAATTTCGGCATGTGTCACTCAACGTTTTTGGCACATGGTCCTGCATTCCTCCGTCGGTGAGACGTGTAACGGTGAGATCAGTCACCGGTTTTAAAAGTTATCAAATTTGATGCAAAATATTACGTTTGCTTTAACAGGTCGGCAGGCACCTTGGTCATCCATCATTTTGATTTTCGTTTTTTTTTTTGCACATTCCATCGGGTCACGGTATCGGCTGCAGATAGCGATAGCATTTACATACGAAACGGTAACACAGTTCCTCGAACAATTGAGCGTACATGCCCTTTTAAAAGCAATAAGAAAAAGTAAGTTTGTTCCTCGTCGATCCTTGTAGTCCCCCAAAGTGAATCATTGCATAGATGTTATACGTAGAAATTACACACCATGACATGTTTAATTGAGGTGTAGGGTAAGGCATTTGATCAACTGTACGTAGTATCACTCACTACGCAGATAGATGAGACGTGAGCTTATCATGATCGCTTTATCTCATGATACGAGAGTCTCACTGGTAGCTTCCTAAGATGAACAGATGCGTTATAGCTGACCAGTTGCCAGGAAGTCGTTCCGCGGACCGTTTCGATTCGGGTGCAATTGCTCTTTACGCGTGTAAAATGGATCGTGCCGCGTGTATTGTAGTTCTGTCATTGTTCCTTGTTATAGGAGGTAAGTTTAAGTTTAGTAAATGCCTATGAAGCTCCTGTTAACAGTGAAATTCCATTAATCCTGTCCGCAGCCAATTCGCAGCTAGTCTGCTATTCGTGTAACAGTTGCGAATCAAACAGCTTGGGAGCTGTCATATGCGGAAATCCTTCGACTGGTGGTGGCAGTGGAATAGGACCCACCTTGCCAACCTCTCCCCAACCTACCGTTCCTACGTGGACGACGCCTTCACCACAGGTTACGTGGTATCCACCACTGACGTCCACCGTCACTCCCTGGGGTCGATCGACCGGTTACGTCTGTTATCGCATCCAGCGTTACCGTATGTATTAAACAGATAGCCAACAAACCTGGCGCACATTCATCCTAGCCATCACCTTCCCATTGCAGTTCCGTCGGAAAACCGTTACACGCTTGATAGAGGCTGTGCCCTGCAGCTTAGCTCGTTCGATACGACCTGCAGAAGTGTGACCGGCAATCAGGGTTATGCCAACTGTGAATTCTGCGTCGGTTCGCTCTGTAACTACTGATTGTGCGTACGTTTCACCGTTACACGAGTCATCATCAATCATCTCCGGGCCTGGCTGGTCACGATGCCGGTGACGACTGGTATTCCCGAAGGTCTTTCGGAACAATCACAGTCGTCTTTAGGTTTTACAGTACAGTCATCATCTTATCGTACTATCAGTGTTTCTGCCGTAGTTATTCATCAATAAAGAAGCGCGCATGAGAGTGTTGGGAGAAACCCTAGCTGCTTCATCGTCAAATTCAAATTAGATATGATAAAACCATGACGGCGCGATGGTCGGCGTTTGTTTCAAAGACATCAGGTGTTACCCCAGCACGTTATCTGTTGTTTTTGGATCCAAACAAATCAAGGACTTCGCGGAGGTCCTTGTCTTCAATCTAAGTCGCTATTTTGTTGTATTTGCTCATTTGCTTGAAGTACGGTACCGTATCTCTCTCACCAAAAATACCCTTTTCCATGCACTCTTTCAAGTTAGGCACTTCTTCTGCCTACATCAGCTAAGAGGATCATTAACTAGACCATTTACACTGCACGGGTCCTTACCTAAGGTTAGGTTAGGTGTAACACTGTTGGCCTTTATTGTTTGCTGCTGCACATGCAATCCACCTTTGCTACTCGTGCCACCAGCTTTGGGCTTTGTATACCCTAAGAAGTAGCATGGATAGTTGTTTAATTACTTCCTTATAGTGGTTGTCGAGCGTTTCCTGCACTTTGTAAACGGTTTTGCTGCTGGAACACACGGGAAAGACAACGGTGGCACTCGTTTAGGAATCACAATCATTCGTTCGTTGGAGGGTTTGTATGTGAGGAGCGTTTTAATATGCACAAATTGCACAATGACACACAAGTTAATTAAAAAAGTTACACAAAGACTTGCTAGCAAACTGTTTGGTGTGTGTATGGTGTTCTGTTAGTAAGGCACTTCGATGTATACATGCAATCTGCCACAAGGTCGGCTTAAGGATGCTACGAAATTTTTCCTCAAAAGCGTTTGATAATCACAATGTATGCAGCACAGGTTCGACTAACATTATCTTAAACTCCATTAAGGAAATTTAAGCACTTGCTTAAGATGTCTGTTTTCTGTGAGCCCTATTCACCCCGAGATAATGCACTTCTTGCGTTATCGAGCAAACTGCTGTGGCTGCCCTTTATTGGTTGTGCCTAGCCACACCGTTCGGCAGCAACTGGCACACGGTACGGTCCTTACCTCACCATGAACATACACCAAAACCAGCAGCAGGAGCACAGAAAAGGCTCCTCCTAGCTGCACTCTTTGTACACTCCACGGCAACAGAATACAAGCTGTGAAACAACAAACGAGTACTCGTGGGTGTCGGATTTATCGTGTTCTGATTTCCCGATTCGGTAGCTAAGGATTGTGTTCAATATCGCACAAATAGCGATAGGAACGGTACCCCGTCCTGTGTGTTTCCCATACCGTTTAATGAACGGAAAGTGCTCGAGCCCACGGACAAACAAATCGGAAGCAGTCACGAACACTCGGTTAGTTTGGAGTTGCATTTTTAATCGAACCGACCGGCTGACCTAGTTGTACTATCGGTTGGGCAGAAGCTCGGAGGCTCGGTATGCTCCACTGACTGACGGACGCTGTCGTCAGCCGTGCCAAACAGAGGCTGACAGCTCGAGAGATATGTACCTTCCGCGGTACGCCGGCACCTACCTCGCATGGGTGTACGGTAGATCTTTAACACCTACACAACGGGTTTGCTGAGGTGTATAATAGAAGGCACAAGATTAAAGCTAACTCTGGAGCATTATTGCTGTTGAAATGTGATTCTTTTAATAAGAAATTGTTGCAAAACTCGCACATTTGGAACGCCTAACGGAATGTAATAATGATCAAATTGCCGTGTTTAAGCAAGAAATGATTGATGATTGCCTACCTTTAGGCGTACACACTCCAGATTTAACCAAATCCTGAGCTCATGTAGTGATGAAAATCTCTCAAAACATATAAAGCTCTTCAATAAAAGCTGTGTCTCTTCCTCAGTAATTATAGCTAGCTTCAGTGTTGGCGAGACTGTCTCTGCCACCGATAGCACACTGACCTTCGGCTTGTTTAAATTTGCTGCCACCCAACCCAAACAACAACAAACTTTTCCAACGCAACAGAAATTGTCTCGAACTATTGACTGCATCATCGTTTGCAACACTGGCTGTGGAGAGGGAGTGTGGATGGATATCATTATCAAGTTCGGACGTAATGGAGCCGCCTGGTGGCCTACTTTCCGGCCTGGCCCGGGTGACGACGACCTGATTCGTGTCGCTTTGTGTGCTACCACCACCCGTTCGTTTCGTCATTTCTTTGTGGTAGTAGAATTCGCGGACTAGTTTTGACAAGCTCCTGCAGAACGTCCCAACACAGACCCGGACCTTAACAACGCAATTTCCGCTAGGAGTATCCCCGTGCGACGAGGGTTAATCGGGACTGTCGCGGGTTCTCTCGCTCTCTCGCACACTTGTGCAGCTGTGCAGGAGGTTCACTAACCTCGGGCGTGGGAAAATTGAACGTGGGAATTGGAATTTAGCACTTACCATGTTCGTGATGGATGATGGTTCCTGCTTCGAGTGGGAAACGAACGGCCGGCTACCGTTGGTTCCCTGCTGCACGCCCGTTACTGATGTTGGAGTTGGTCCCTCGGTGTCGCTAATACCGGTATCGGAGGAGTCTTGTTGGACGGTTTGGCCCAGGAAGATTTTGATGTTGATGCGTGAATCTTTGCCTGATTTAAGCCCCTTTTTAGCGTTTGCATCCGTGCTGAGAGCGGAATGGAGGTAGAATTAATTGCTAGAAATTGAGGAACGGCTCTCTACAAACACTACTAAAGGATCAACCTAAAGGACTACTGACAGATGCGTAGCAATACACAGTATTCTTCTGATACACTCTAGATGATCTACAGCACTAAGAAAGCTTGCATATTGATGCCTTTATATAGAATGTGTCTACAACACTGATCACACTTAATATTCTTACTGGTTATCTTACTGGCTGAAAACTAAATTCTCTGCACTACTTCTTCCTTATTGGATGCTTTCTACTCTATCCAAGTTCAGTGTGTATGACGGTGGGTTACTACACGTTTACAAAATTCTACCGAAAAGGTTAGGATTTATGATCCAAACATTATGACCACACTTCACCACATGTCTCACGATGCGTTTTAATCCGTTTGCTTGGTTAAGTGCCCCTGAAAGCTATACTAAACTTAACGTAATCACTCAAATACGCACTCATTTCTGGTTCCTGCTCCGACCCGTTGCTGCTGCTGCTGCTGCTTCCGATTGAAGGCCCATCCGTCACCCACCTCGTCCCGGTCGGCACTCACCCCCAAAGGGATAGTACCTCCCGCTGCAACTGTCGCCATCCCGGACGCAATGGACGACGCAACCAGGATGCTCCGATCGAGTGACAGCTGCTTGCACAAGATCGCTCTCGGGCCAGCTCGGACACCGGACGATCGATCGTCCGGCGCAGTCAGCAGACCACCGGCACTGGCACTGGACGGGCGGCGACGCTGTTGCTGACCACCGTCCTGACCGTCCTCGCCGACGGTGTTTGATGCAGGGCGTGATCGTAGCAGGGAGGCACTCGCACCCCGGTGGGCCTGATTGTAGGTGTGATAGGTTTGCAAACGATTCGAGTGAATGATCGCACCGGTCACGAGAAAGTGCCGAAAGTCGGTGCTGTCCCCGGCGGGTGACGTGCTAGTACTAGTAGTTACCGAATGGGAGCGTCCACCGCCGGGCAGGGGTGAGGGTGAGGATGGTTCGATGCAGGACAGCTGCTTCCGGAGCGCTGCTGGATGCCTTCCCGGCGGCGGTCGGGACCAGTTTAAGCACCGAGCGCTCGACATGATGCTGTTTTAAGCGAAAAACCGCAATCCCGAATACAAGCCCGATCAGGGTCGGTGTGATGAGGGTGGTGGTGTTCTGTGGTATGTAAATCCGTTGCACGAAACACCAACAATCGAAACGAAATGGATGCAACAACAACAAACATGGACGAACAAAAACAGGGACGTCTAAAGCCGAACGGAATCGTCGATTGGAAAACACCCCGGGGATCATCGACGGAGTGCCGAAAGCGACGGACCCGAACCTCAAACTGACGGGTTTTGACCCTTTTTCCCTTTCCGTCCTTCAGCCGCTTGCTGGTTCGCACCACCACACCGAATCACTGTGCTTGAACACGAACGCGAATCGAACACGAATTCTCAGGTGCACAACACCAAACAGCACCACGACCGCATTAAGCGAAAGTAAAACCGGAACGAATAACCGTGTCCTCCTGACGCGACGGTGACGGGAAAGGATCACCACGCTTAGTGGGTGTGTGTGTGTGCGTGTGTGTTTGTGTGCCCGCCACCAGAGAAAGGTCCCACCGACCTCCGCCACCGTGTTTGTCGTTAAATTATGCGGTTTTATGATCGTTATTTTATCGAAAACGGATTGACAGGACGAGGGATCCACACGCACGCAACGATGGAATTGACATTTGTGCGCTGGTTACGGCAAACGGCACAGGTGGCACTGAGTGCCGCAACGAGACGCGCTGGCTTCCGGTCCCGGCGAGTGTCCCGCACTGACTTACTGTTGGCGCGCGTGTGGTCCGTGTCCGTGGCTCGAGCTCGGGACGAACCTGCCTAGCCCGGCCTGGCTAGGACTGCTTGCTTGCTGTGCTAGACCCGTTAGCCAATGCCAATGCCCTCTTTCACGACCGCACGACGGCACTCTAACGAACTTGCCAAATCCGCACGATCTCTTTGTGGCGGTGCGGAGTGAGCGAGCGCGAGATGTGTTTATCATTTCGTACGCTCTCGCTCTGGCGCACTGACTCACTCTCTCTCTCTCTTTCTCGCTCTCGCTCCCGCTTGCTTACTCTCGCCGGAAACCACAGCCACAGGCAACGCCGACTTCGATCCAAAGCTTTCATTCACGGATCCTTCGAGGAGTGAGTGTTGTTGCTTCGGAGTGGAGCAGCTGAGTACACGGTGAGACGTAGTTACTCACTGCGGATGGTTCACGGGGTTGGTGCGTCTACGTATCACGGGGAAAAACGAGCTTTCTTGCCCTGGAGCGTATGTTTCGCTGAGTACGTTTTTCCCACACAAGCACACATCGTTGGTTGCGCATTAATTTACTACCGTAGAAGGGTGAACGCTTTTTGACACTTATTGATCCTTTTCGGCAAGACCACTTTGGGGTTTTTTTGGACTTGTTTCTGGAGCACGAGCTAGGGGTGCGATGTGGAGCCTTGATTGTACAGTCGCAAATCATTCATTTCACATTCGAATTCCGTGATTTCAATGTCGTTCAGACGATTTTTGCAATTCCAAAACACGACCCCCTTCTTTTGCTGCCTCCGTACCACGTTTGACCATGGACTATAAAAATCGAAGACGTTCCTGGTAGACGCAAGGGAGTGGTAGCGAGGAAGTGCTGGGGAAAGTTTGCCCAAAATGACACGCGAAAAGCGAAACAGTTTTATTTGTGCCCTCTGCCCTAGTCCCTAGTCACAGTACTGCTCGAAGCTACACAATGTCCTGGCTATGGAGCTGGCCGGAGCTGGCAGCATAGATACATAATTTCGATTCCCATAATTCCGAGTCACTCGACGATGGTTCTTGGCGATGGAGGAAGGAAGTAGTGATCGAAAGCTATGGCATGAACGAGCCCCGTTCGAACAAAACAAAGCGCAAAGTTTTTTGCGAGTTCTTGACATACATAAATTCCCCTGCTAGGTTGGTTTGTGTGTTAGGTGTTCTTTTCTCTTTCGAGTTTGGTGGTTTTGTGCATCATCTGGAAGACATTTTACGAGCCGAATCGCGCGTTGGTTTGGTTGGAATTTCACAATATTGGCTTTTTTGTCCTTTGGTCTGAGGACTAGGCCTAGAAAAATCGTTTTGATGGAGGTTAGGATTCGAAAGGGTTAAGGCTGGGTAGGAAGCTTTGTAGCTGATACTTATTCTTATTCTATAGGTATATCTTTGATATATTCCGGATGCCTAGAGTGTCCTATCAAGACTTCAAGATACACTCAGACGAGTAAATGAGAAGAAGGGTATAATTTCATATCCTTACTCAGGACAGTGCTGTCTTTGGAACGACAACAGGATCACTTGGACGTGGAGGTCTTTTTGACGATAAGACCTAGAACGACAAGGTCACCTCATAGACGTGAACTGTTGAAAGACGAAAGTCTTCTTTGAAGCTTGATAAATTACGAATTTAACTCTGATTCGTTCCCAATCATGGCGAACCAGAAACTAACAAAAAAGAATCGTCGTAGTTGCCAACTTCCATCACGTTGCATTCGACATACTTCGGCCCACCCAACGAAAGGTTCCATTACTATGCATCTATGACCGTCTGATTAAAATGTATTCTTCATAAAATGCCGTCACGATCGTCTTTCGTCGTGTGGCCTTGAATATGTTTTTTTGATCGTAAAAAAGGGCTCTCCTCTACAACTTTTCCACCCAGTTTGCTTATTTTCCCACGTGCAATGACTGAACAAGGATTACAATGTATAAAGGTACGATTATTGTAGGTTGAGGTCTTCATATCAACGTCACCTTTTTTTTTTGGCCTACCGCCCCGTTACGATCGTCTAACCTCACCATTTGGATAAGTAGCGAAAGCGATTTGGCACACCACCAGGCACATCCATCAATCCCGAATCGCAGAAAAGAATCGCGCAAAAAAGGACATGTCAGCTAGCGGGCGATGGATAATCCATCCAAACTCGGGGGATGCTAAACAGATATGGATCAAACGGACTATCTTCGCTCCTTTCTCCCATTCCCTTCAGGCCGGGTAGTGTAATAAATTTAGTTCGCGAACGACCAATCCTAACCGCAACGGCATCGATACACGCAGTCGTCAATTTTCCCTCACGAGATGGTTGTACCGCACAAGGCAAGAGGGTGGGACAGGGCCTAAGACTGGGAAACAACAGCAAAAAACCGCATATTGAACTGTTCAGTTTTTTTTTTTTGGCGCCGGATCTCATTGTGCACACGGCAAATCATAAAAAATACCCTACAATTCGCAACCTAACACGAATCGAACCATCGTACCGAAAAAACATAAGAAAACAAAGCAAAAATGGCAAACCCACAATCCGATACAATGGCTGGTAAAGTTGTAGTATCGATCAAATTGTTACCGCGTGTCGTGTGCTGTGCCGTCGACTTTTATTCCAGCTTGCCTACAATTGAAGCTCAAGGATGACCGGGCACTTTTTACAGCTAATGCTTTTCATTTCGAGCTCCGATCCAATCTAGCTAAACCTGTGGTCGCAAATGCGTCTAATCTCGTCTTCTTAAAGAAAAAGATTGAAATCTTTTCATCAACCTTTCTACTTCATGCTTTGGTTTTTTGACAAAACAACATTTCTCCTACTCACAGTTACATTTCTTTAATTAACTATCGTTTATTCACATCTCTATTCTGTTTTAGAAAAAAGGACTTTCATCACTACCGCTATCGTATCACATTTTGCACCGTTTTGCTTTTGGAGCCGCAACATGGGAGGGGGCGTCCTCTCCGTCGGAGTGGTCTTTTAAGGGCTGTGAGAGAGATCGTTCAACTCGTCATCACCATCATCATCATCCCCATTTCAATAAGGCAAGCGTCTTTCGCAGCTTTAGTTTTCCGTTCGTGGCCATCGTGGTAGCCGGAAGATGTTGGCCAGCAATCACCACTTATCCTGCGGCAGTCGGTATGTCCAGTTATCGCTTCGAACTACTGTAATGACCGGCCCGTAGTACGGTATGATGTAGGCCGATCCATCCGCTGGTCCAACGACCTGCGTCGCTATCAATATAACGTCCACCAGCTGGCCCAGAAACATGAAGCCCAGCGTACAGAACTTGAGCAGTCCCAGTGCCGGATAGCCTAGATAGAATCGATCCGCACCGAACATGCCGAGAAACACGGAAAGCAAGAGCGCTGTATCGAAGTGATACCCATTGCTAGAAACATACACATGCATGTAAGTAATGTGCAACGTACAGTACAAAGGATTCCACTACTTACGTCCACTTGCATGGCATTTCGCGCGTGAAGCTGGTGTTCTTCGTCTCACTGCACACAATTCCATCAGCAGCAACGCACCATACACGAGCCTTGTTTTCCTGCGTACATCCTCGTAGTTGCTGAGTTTTGGGATCGATTTGGCGAAGGGTCGGGTCGGGACAGATGTACTGTCCCATCCGTAGACTGTTGCAATCAATTTCCACCTCCGAAGACGTTGGTATCAGCAACAAAAGCATCAGCACCGCAATCGTGGGCGCTATTAGATGCGGTGTTCGGACTAGGCTTTGCATCTTCAAGTATCCTAACAATCTTAAGCGTAATTTATCGATGTAAGTCTGTTATTTGCCTAATTTTCACGGCGGGAAATCGCGAAACAAACTCGTTCTCCCACAGTAGCTGAACGCGGTAGGTTTGTGTTATTGTTTACATGCCGTAAATATTCGTGTTTGACAGCTGTGAGAGAATGGTGCAGGGGTGTCGCACATATCGTCACGCAAATTGGTGAGATGAGCGGAGTGAGAGAACCAGCCGTATTTGAAAATCACGTTTAGCCGCGTGGATGACAAAAGGACTCAATTCAACTCAACACGTGTCACGTTTTTTTTAATTAAATATGTTTTCTTATATTTTCTACAGTAGTATCTTTTCTATTTCAGTCAATTTTACTCACTTTTCTCAACATAACAGGGGCCTTCCCTTGACGCCTTCTTCACCTTCCCGAACTGGTTCATCAGCTTTGCCACGTCGCATCATAATCTCCTGAATACGCTCAAACGATTGGCCCTTCGTTTCTGGGATCACTAAGAAAATCAAAATGCCCGTCACTGCGGTACATCCGGTAAAGATCCAGAAGGAAACGTATGTTCCCGCCCCGTCCGAAATGACCTGGAAAAGCTTCACCACGGAAAACACAACGGCGGACGTGATTACAGCAAAGACGGAGTTTGCCGCCGCCTTAATGTGTTTCGGGAACACCTCACCCAGTATGGCAAATGGTACGGTGGCCAAACCGATCGCGAACGAGATTATAAAGAGAAGCACTCCTCCGAACGGAATCCAACCGTGTGCGGCACCCGGTTCGGGTGAGAGAACATCGGTGGTGGTTTCATCCAGAGTAAAGTACACGGCACACATGGCCAGTCCTAGGAAGGAGCCGGCAGTGGACGCAAGTAGTAGTGGTCGACGTCCTGCACGATCGACGAGGAATGTCGGTAACATGACCGAGCCTAGCTGTACCAGGGCGAGCACGATCGATAGCTCGGCAGCGGTCAATGGAAGAGCCAGTCGGGAAAAGATCGTCTGAGAATAGCCCAGGATAGCGTTGATACCGGTTAACTGCATGCCGAGCGATAGAAGCAGGATGATTACGAGACTCTTCTTGTTGGTGGATGTCAGCAGTAGTTGCTTCAAAGGATTTCCCTTTTTCTTGCTATCGAGCACAAGTTTCTCCATGCGACTCAGTTCTTCATCGATCGAAGTAGTGCGACGCAACCAACGCAAACTGTCAGCGGCCGCTTTCTTATTGCCTCGTGCCAACAGAAAGTACGGTGTCTCTGGCATCCAGAAAAACAACACACAGAACCCAACTGGAAGGGCCAACGATATCCAGGCTAGGGCACGGAACCCTACGTACGGTCCGACGGAGTATTCAAGTAGGAAGGCCAACTTAGCCATTACCGTCACCAGCACACCGGTAGATCCTCGTATCGCGTCGGATGATATTTCACCCAGATAGATAGGTGTGACGGAGTACGCTAGCCCGTATCCAATACCGTGCAATAACCGAGCAGTGTACAGCATGCCGACGGACTCGGCGAAGGCAATAAAAATCCATCCGGCGACCAAGGGGATCGCACTGAACAACAGCACCGGACGTCTGCCATAACGATCGACAAACAAACCACAAATTATCGGTCCGAAAATGGATCCGATCGACAGTAATGATACGATCCAGGAACCTTCATCGGGTGTGATCGGAATTGGTGAGTTGGGACCTCGCAGGACAGGTAGCGCTGGTGACGACCATCCCGCACACGCGACTGAGGCCACGAGCGATGAAGTAGCTGTGGGTGAGATGGAACGAAAGAAGGACAGGATTGAACTCCACCACAGGTAGCTGCATTATCAACTGACGATGACCACCTACCAGCCAATGCGGCGACGTACTCATTGCGATACCGTCCCCGACCACGACTCTGCTCGACGAATGACATGTTTTTCACTACAAGACCGTAACTGACCGCGACCGGTACAGGAATGAGGCCATTTCGTTCGTTGGTTCCCAAGATTCGGTGATGGGTGCCGACATAATCAGAGAGGGTCATTAGTCGAACAACCGCGTTTTATGGATGTTCACGGCCGGACCGGGCATTTATGCCATCATCCATCATAAAAGCGCCATGTTGATGTGGGTTAGGAGTGGAGACATTAGGCCTTGCTGGAAGAAACCCGATTATCGTGTGTGTGTTCTGAGGTTGCAATTGGCGCTTTGATACACTTTTTCGGGGATTTGATAAGACGATGGATCATGTATGGCGGGGAAGGGTCATCTGGCCAGTAAACCAGATGTTACCAGAGCGTAGTAAGTTGATATCCATTGCCATTTTGCCTCCAAAAGCCCTCCTTTCTTGCATGTGTAAAGATGGGGTTTGTGCAGATGAATCCGATCCAGTATTCCCGCTATCTACATCCAACGGTTCCTTCCAATGCCGTTGGAGATAGCTAGGGACACATCCTCAAATCTGATAGCATGTTTTATAGTGCACCACGGGTAGAGACTTATTGCAGGCAATTGCTGTAGAATGTAATTGCACCGTGACTGAAGACCGAGGGAAGGGAGAAGAAAGGCAATGGAGATGTAGAGGTTCGTTCAACCCACCTAATGGTATCCTAAGTATTGAGATTAGCTTCAAGCTGTATAACTGAGGCTTGATTGGACTTAGCTTCCGTCAATATCATAAAGACTTCGTAAGACCTTTCGCTTACTATAGACAATTTCTTAGGTGAATTGCATCTTTAAAACTTAATCACTGGCGATCACTGGAGAAACAATCCAATGTGTACAAGATATCAAATTCTACAACAAGGTAGCTCTCATTTTTATCACGCTTATCTGCCATATTACAGATGCCGCTGACCCCAATCGCTAGATGCTTTGTTCTATTGACCTTTCCCAATTGCATTCATTGTCTATCAGTTAAAGCTTTTCTAATCTTATGGCATAACTTATTTCGGGTTTGCTTATCATAATTGCCCTCTTCTCAACATGCGAAGCCCATAGGACAGATAACAGTTGAACCAGTTGAAGTCTCCAACATTGCAAGTTCTCTCCAATCTTTAGTCTCTCCAGCTTTGCAAAGAGAGGTGTGTTGTCCAGCTGGTCATTGGATGGTACGACGTCACCATGATAAATGGAGGCGCGTGTCTTCCAAAACAACCCCCGCAAAACACCGTCGTAAGCTTATCGGATACTTCATTCCTAATGTCTCGAAGAACCTTTCTTATCCGGATGATATGGGAAATTCGGACGCCACTTGGTTCGCTTGGGCGGGGAATTTTACACAGTGCGGTAGGAGGAACACACGCGTGTTGGGTTGGTCCCCCCTCCTTGGCGGGGGATATCTATGACCAAACAGAGGAGCAGAGTAATCGATCACTATTCTGTGGCATAATCGAGTAAAATATCAGCTCGTATTATTATTGGCCCGACAGTCTAGTGCAATAAATCGATACAGAGCATTCGGATGGTCAGTTTCAAGTCATCCCTGTCTGCTACCGGACGTCGGGACGCGTGTGTGTTCAATCATTGCCCAATAGCAGAGGGTCTTGTTTTTTGTGAATTAGAATAAAACCAAAATAAGCTACAGAAATGGGAATATCGGACAATGTTAAAGATTTCAAAAAATATTCCAACCAATATCTGGCTGCCTTTACCGGTAAGACATACAACATGGACAAGAACTGCAGGATCGCTACAGATGCCAGCTTTCGCATCCTTGCATAATAATCCGATCGAATGAACACGGGCGGGCTAGCTGGCATCGTTATCTTATCGAAACTCCTCTCTGGTTAGCTATGGTACCAGAAGTTAATCAATTGCAAATCAATTGTTTTTTTCATTCCACTCTCTAGGCACACTTCTGATGCTTTCGGTGGCCGCATCATATGGTTGGACATCACCAACACTGCCGCTTTTGCTTGGGGATGATTCACCACTTCCCATAACACCCGATGAAAGCTCTTGGATTGTGTCAATACTCGTACTCTCGTCTATTGCCGGCCCAGTTGCATCGGCCTGGCTAATCGATGGATTTGGGCGTAAAGTTACGCTTCTGATTGCCGTTCTGCCCAGCATCGTGGGATGGATTCTGATCGGTGTCGGTGAATCCGTGACAGTGGTGTTCATTTCCCGTGCTCTTAGTGGAATTTCCTACGGTATGGCGTACTCCTCCATGCCACTATATCTCGGTGAGATTGCATCGGATCGGATACGCGGTTCAATCGGCACGTTGCTCACGGTGATGGCTAAAACGGGTATTCTGCTCGAGTACGTTATTGGCCCGTACGTGGAGTATCGCACACTGGCCTGGATTTCACTGTCCTTCCCGGCGACGTTCTTCGTACTGTTTCTCTGGCTGCCCGAGTCACCGTACTATCTGCTGGCAAAGCAACGCAACGAGCAGGCGGAAAAGAACTTGCGCTGGCTACGGAAGACGGGCGACGTACAGGACGAGCTGAAAATGATGCAGGCTGCTGTGGAACGATCGCAGCAAAACCGTGGCACCTTCCGGGATTTGCTTAATCGAGGCAATCGGCGCAGTCTGATCATTATTCTCGGACTTGGCGCGCTTCAGCAGTTGTGTGGCAGCCAAGCAGTGATCGCTTACTCACAACAAATTTTCGATCAAGTCGACAGTGGACTGAAGGCACACGAATCGTCCATCATTATGGCCGTCATTCAGCTCGTTACAGCGGCCCTCTCCTCTTCGATCGTGGATCGTGTTGGACGTCGTCCGCTGCTGCTCATTTCCACCATAGGCTGTGCGGTTGGAACGTTCATCGTGGGACTGTACTTCTTCCTGCTCGACCAGGAAGTCGATGTGGATGGGATAGGCTGGATTCCGCTGGCCGTCATCATGATATACATCATATTCTACACCGTCGGACTAGCGACGGTACCGTTCGCTATCTTGGGCGAAATATTCCCCACCAACGTGAAAGCTGTTGCAGCCGCCCTTTACACCATGTTCGCGGGATCGGTTGGATTCGGTGTGTCCAAGCTTTACCAGCTCGTTTCCGACGAAGCGGGAACGTATGTTTCGTTCTGGATTTTTGCTGCATGTTCGGCCGCGTTCGTAGTGTTTGTGTTTGCGCTCGTACCCGAAACGAAGGGCAAACCGCTCGATCAAATACTGATCGAGATGCACACCTCAACGAGCCGGAGTCTCAATTGCTGTGGTCGGTCGTCCGCTAAACAAGACCCACCCCAACAAACTGCCTAACTGGGTTTAATATAGTAATTAGTAGTGAAAAGTTAACATTCTACATACATTTACCCCTTAAACCGGAAGGAACAAGCATTTGGTTTCAGTTTATTCTATTTTTTTGTTTTAGCCAATCCGTGGCATATCGTTTCGTCGATCTAGCACGGCGAGAGTAGTATTTTTATCGAAAACAGTTAAACCCACCTCCTGAAGGGCACGTACCAATCCGTCCTCATCGTTCGCTGCCGATAGTAGCGTTTCTCTAAGGAGAATGGCCGATCCAAGCGGCATCGTCAGCAGTGCGCAGGTATCATTAATTCTGTCGGTGAAAGGGTGGGCAAAAAAAAGGAGGAGGACATTTAGGTTGGAGTTTTTGCTTTAAAGATGCTCCTTTTTTCTTACCGTTTAAATAGCAAATTCGTTTTCTTCGCGTACTGACTAAAAAGCCCGAACAGATTGCGCGTCATATCGAAATGAAACTGTTGTGCGCCTCCGTTCGAAAATTTGGTGTTCATCACCATACTGGAAAGCATCCACTGATCCAGCTCAGTCGCGATCATGCGCACCACGATCATGAACACGTTCGTCGAGAGTTCCTGCTCCATATCGTGCAGATGGTTGATGGTCGTTTGAAACATTTCACTAGCGGACGGCGATACCATCAGCGTTTCTTTCGCATCGTGCGGATTCATCGAGGGCCACAAATCGTACCGATAAGGGCGCGACCGGGATGTGATTTCATGCACAATCCACGTCACCAGCTCCTCTACCAGCTTCTGATGGCAGTAGTTTAGCTCTTCGATGGTACGATCAAACACAGAACTGATTTCGTCCGCATCGGGCCCGTAAAGAGCGGCGTGCAGATGGAGGTAGTGAACATTCTCGCCCCATTCGCGCAACACCGAGGTAAGATAGTTGAGTGCGTTTAGAATTTTGGTCGGATTCACACCGTCGTTGTATAGCTGCAGAAGACGACAACGGAAGTTGTCGATCAGTTCGAGCTGTAGCTCAAGGAACTGAAGCTGCTGACTAGGCTGCGGAAGGCAACAGTATCGCTCCTTGATTGCATCTAGCAACCGTATAAACTGATCGGCACATTTAGGAATTTTCAATTCATCCAAGTTGGCCGGATCGAGCAGTTCGAACGGATCCTCTGTGTTGAGCATCGCATCCATCTTATCCGTTGTGACTGGAAGAACGGAACGGAAGAAAAAGTCCTATAAAACCTTTCTGTGTGAGTGAAATTTGTGAAAGATACGTACATTTCTTCTCGATAGCCATCCACTTTAGGAAATAGAAGGGCTGTACCAACACTGACACCACACTCGGGTAGCTGTTCGGGTAACCGAGCGAGGTTTTTAGATCCTGCTCGAACGGTAGCACTTCGTCGATGAGATGCGCAAACAGCGCCTCATCCTGGACGATCTGTTCTATGTCCACGATCAGCTTCTCTATCGCTAGCTGTACCAATCCACGAACGAACTCCAACTGTAAAGCATACAATACACATTAAGAAGAGTTCCTTTTGCAACACGGATAACCTCTTACTTACCCGCACGCTACTATTCGCTATCCCTGCCCTGAGTGCCGGTGATTGAAAGTGTTGCCCCACGAAGATGTGGTTCTCTTTCGCCCACATCAACACCTGCGTCAAATACCACTCGGGTCGATCCAACCGGTTCGTCTGCTTGTTGCCGGTAAAATGAAACTGAAATCGCAGCCGGAACGGTTTCACAAACAGCGCCACCGGTGTCGTATAGTGGGGACAGATAATGCACGGCGTTAGCCTATTGCTAAGCAAATCCTGATCACCGGGCAGCTTCACCAGGAACAGATGTTCCGCCAACAGCACCAGCTTGTTCACGTTTTCTTTCGAAGGATTAAACTGATCCAGCGTTTGATTCAGATTCGGCCATTTGATTACCTTCAGCAGGGCTTCAAATTCGGCCGAATATTTCGCCGTAAGCACATCGTGCCAGTGAAATGCCGTATTCCGTGCGTACATTTTCAAATGCGGAGCCTCAATACCTCCGATCCGATCGAGTATGCTATTCGGTCCGGTAAGTGCCACGTACAGTGCGATCGGTTTTCCATCGTCCTTACCGTTGATGGAAGCTTCCAGCTCCTGGCTGATGTTCTCGATGTCCTTTATCAGCGCCATGTAGTCGCGTACGGTTTGAAGCACCCGTACTTCTCGCATCTTGTCACCGACCTCCTTCAGTAGCCGATGGTACACATCGATCCGGTCGCTTATTTTTTCTTCGAAATCATCCAAACTGGACTCCTTCTCGTCGAGCTCCTGAAGTTTCGTTCGACCCGTTTCGATTAGGTTCTTTATGCTTGGAATGCATGCGACATCGGTAACTGTGATCTGTGAGAGGAGAATTGCTTTAATAATCTTTAGCAAGAGCGTATTTGTACAATCAGCTTACCTTGTCCCGTAAATCCTCCAGCTCGGACCGATAATACTTGGCTAAATCGCCACATTTGTGAAAGTTTTTAAGATCCGCCCCCAGCTCCTGATTAAACCGGGCGATCAGACGTTCGTCTACCGTGCTTTTGGTTCCGGCCATTAGTTAATAACTGTAGCACTTAGACGATAAACAGAAAGCAGTACTATTTACAATAATTTACAACATGGAACAACATTTTAAACACATCACCAAACTGATTGTTGACAAATTGTCGCTTTGACGTATGGCAGGTTGGTTGGCGCATGCAGGGTTGTGTCGGATGGTGCGCAACCATGCACACCGCAATACACCGACCAACCCTGCAATAGTTATGGACACATTTTCTGGATCGGATTCCAAATTAGTTACAGCTAGCGCTAGTCTGTCTTTGCAATCTTGTTTTATTAGTTTGATTGATTCTTAAGAAATGTATTAAAAATGTTGGAATCTCACTTCAGTCTGTCTTGATTGGTAAACCGTACAAATAGCAGGGTTTACGATCAAACTAACGAAAGTCTATTGCTACTGTTTAAATAAATATACTGCAAAGGGTTTTCCGTCCTATTGCTAGTACAAAAACCACCTGTTTTGCTCTGGCACACGGTACAATCTCGGAAACCTTGAATGCGGTGCTAGCAATGATTGAAAAATACAAATGTCCTCACAGTACGAGCTAGTAATAGCCTAACGTTAAGAAAAATCCTTTACGGCGAATCACCCGTTTTGTGCTTTAACGGAGATTTCTTATTGCTAACGTTTTTGGAATTTTCCTTCTCATCGGAGCTAGATTCGATGGATATCACGCTATTGCTTTCACCACTGTCGGACGCGGAATCCTCACTATCCTGCTCCTGCTGCTTCGTCTTCTGTTTATCATCGTCCACAATCTCTACCACATCGTCCCCATCGGCATCCTGGTCTGCCTCCTCGTTTCCCGATTCCTCTTCCGCTTCCTCTTCACTGTCGGTATCCTCATCCGTGCCCGGCTTTTTCTCCATCATTGTTTTGTACTCTTTGACGGTAATTTTCTTCGGCAAGATCTGTTGCAGGAATTCCAGCTTGTCATCGTTTTCCACGTACTGTGCGAGATCTTTGTACTCGAGCGATTTCTTCCCCGGCCGGTGAGCTCCTTTTGCCATGTGTTCGATAAACATTTCCTAGAAAAAGAAATAAAGGGAATCGTAAATACACCTGGAGATCCTGTTGGTCCTGTAGGAGATGCAGCTCTCCGGGGGCTGGTACGTACGGCTGCACGGCACATGAGGAACAGTGCTTCCGGGTTGATGTTTCCCATATCGGGGGACGTCTTCATGACGGTTCGAATCCGGGACATGGGCAACTGTGTTAATCGATCGTTGTCCATGGTTTGGCCGGTGGATTTAACCTACAGTTTATGCTGTGAACACCCAAAAATTAAAACAAGCGCGAAACAACGCTTTCCTTGTTGACGGCTGAGCAGAACTGCAAAACAACCTATCTGACAGCTTACCCGCAAACAAAACAAAAGCCAGAGCGCGTCCCGTCAACGATGGCAGCAAAGAATACACTGTAAAGTGGTTTTAGCGAACACGGGCGAACCGAATCGTGGTTCACATCCCAGCTAGTGCTGGTTAAGAAGCTACCGAGAACCTTTATGCAGCTTCTTCAACCCCCGATAAAGTCGACTTTTATATAAAATAGAAACTGTAAAGTTCTAAATACGATACAAAAACATGGGGGTTTCTTTAAAACACTAGAAAGTGTGGAATATATTCTTACTTTTGGCTTCTACATCAAACGCCCTCCCTTTTACTCTCTGTCCTCAAAGTTAAGCCAGATGCCGGATTTGGGAGACAACAAGAAACTGCTTCTGGCAAACTCTAGGGGCAGCTCCTGCTTTGGCGACAATTTCACACGATATTTGTTCAGCAGCATTGCAATACCAATTTTGCTTTGATGTAAAGCGAATTTCATTCCTAAAAACAATAAAAAATAAAGGTTCGATTAAGCTCTGACCTGCGAAAACGTGCGCTAATGGCTAAATAATTTACCCAAGCATAACCGAGGACCTTCACCAAACCCGAGGAATGCATGCCGTGGGCGAGATTGACGATTTTCTTCCAAGAAACGCTCCGGATCGAACACGTAAGGCGATGGGTAAATTTCAGGATCATAATGGATGGCATACACCGGAATAACGACCGACGTACCAGAACGTAACGTTACACGCTTCGTATCGGTTGGAAACTGGGGCGGAAGTTCGAAATCTTTCGTGCAAATGCGTGGCAGAGTGAATGTCGGTGTGTGCATACGAAGCGTTTCCATCATAGCCGCTTCCATGTACACCAACTTATGGAGGCCGGCTTCCGTTAGCTGCGCGTCGGATTCGTTCATAACGGTGCGCAGCTCTTGTACCACTTTGTCCTGGATGGCTGGATTGGATGCAAGCTAAAAGAAACCGCGAATGCAAATGGTGAAAATTGATAAAAAAGAAACCGTGATTAAAGAACCGAATACTCACCTCATACAGCAAATAGCTCATCATCGTGCTGGAGGTTTCGAAACCTTCGGACAGGAACGTAACCGAATGGCCAACGATGTGGTTCTCGTTTGCTTCTACCGTTCCATTTTCGGATAAGTTGTCATACATGGCCTGGAAAAGGTCGTTGCGTTTGGCGTTCTTGCGCTGACGAACGGTTTCTCGGACCATATGCCTAAACCATTGATCAACGTACCCGGGGACGAAGCTAAAAAATGGTAAAAATGTGATTAAAATTGTAAGATGGAAGCATCCAATGGTGATCAACAAGTTGCTCACGGTACGCGCAGCAGCTTAGCCAGTCCAGGTGCAAACAGAGCTAACTGTGATCGGATCGCTGTCATCCAAGTAGGCGCAAACAACGCGTTACCCATGCGAGGAAATTCGGCGTTCGGATTGGTGAACGATTCTGCATCAATCCCAAAGGCTACGCTGGCGACAACGTTAATTGTGTACTTGGCGCAGATCTACAAAAAGACATCATTAGCCCATCTTCAGGATCATATTGAAAGACGCCCCCAACTAAAGAAAGCATACTTACGTCCTTTGCTTCGAAATGGCAATCCATCTTACGCGTCCGGGCAATAAATTGCACAAAGTCCTGTGCCACCTGTTGCACCAGTGGGAACGTGGCCCGAATCCGGTTCATCGTAAATACGGACGTCATCTGGTTGCGCCGTTCCTTCCATCGATCACCGGCCTGAACGAACGGGTTGTACGCAACCAGCGGATCGATCGTTTCGTCAATGTGGAAATCGTTCTGATTGAACGAGGAAAAGCTGCTGGTCAGCACTTCCCGCACCAGTTCCAGATCACGCACTACAATGCCCGGTTGGTTCGATATCTTGTAATATCCGACCCAGCTAGCTTCCGGAAACGCTCGGTACATCTCCTCAAAGATTTCGCCAAAATGCTTCTGTCCGGTTAACTGTTCAAAGAGATTTCCAAAAATCGGCAACGGCTTCGGTCCTGCCACATTCCCACGCCGGGTCCAGTAACTGCAGCTCCATTTAAAGTACAGACAAACGGTCAGCACGATGAGCGCCACGTACAGACCGAACATTCTACGACCGTGTTTTTCCTATCTTCACCAACGGACGAAACCAAAACGACTAACTTAATCGACAGACAACCGAACTAGAATTGGGTGCAGCGCTTGCGGTCTGGGCTCCCAGGTTTATATTAATTGGACGAAATTGATTATGATGAAAGGCACACGCGCACAAGAAAAATAGAAGACACACCTCACCATCCACGACGGCCTTGCGCTGCGTAGTCGCGAGTCTTATCAACACCGGTGTTGGGTTTCGTTTGTGTGGTTGCTTGCTTGTTTCATCCCCTAATTCTACCTACCCTCGGTTGCTTCGCTACAACAACATTAGAACTGTCATCAACACGATCGTTTGGCTGAATGGTAAATGGTTCTAGGTATAAAGCAAAAAAAAAAAACAAAAAACGAAAATAGACGCGTGCGCAGCTCTTCTCCTTAGTGCATGGGATGCATGTCATTCGATTAGATTGTGTTTTAAACAAGTGCCTTGTACGGAAACTATCTCAAAAAGGTAAATAAGATCGCTGAAAATCCCTATTTTTGGAACGCATTTCAAATCCGCCAGTTTTGGAATTGAAATCGATTCCACGGGCTATTATGTCACGGAACATAAATTGGTCTATTGAAGCCCCGAACCGGCAGAGGATGGTGGAAATTTGTCTACTTTTGTGCATAATTTTATCAACCGACCACCCGACCTAATTGGCCCTGCTGGGAATAGCTCTTCCAACAACGGATGTATCTTCCGAACGTGCCTTTATACATGATAACCACAGCCTGTTTCATTCTCTGCTATTCTTTCTTACGTAGGCTTATCTTATCGGACGACGGTTGTCTCTCGTAAGCCCGCAAATAATTAAAACGGCACTTGCATTGTCACACACGACGAGTGCTTCTACCACAAAAGCCGACACAGCTTCTCCGGGTGTAAAAAGAACAATAAATTGCGGTTCGACCATTAGTAGCAAACCACTGAGTATCTCTACTACTACTATTACTAGTACTTCGTCGGAATTAACGATGGACGCAACAAACTCCATCACAGAGGAATTAAACGAAGGAGTTCTCCACAAGAAGCTGGACCGCATCTTTAGCTCACCTTCAGCGCCGACAGTTTGTTACTCAATCGAAATAGCTGCCAAGGATGACTTCGATATTGAACTGTTGGAACGCTTAACACCTCAGCCTGTCTTCTGTTCCCTTCCCTGGATTTCGGACGATAATCTACGCTACTCCGATGACTTTCTTCGTTCACCGACTATGCAGCTAGCCGACAAACTTTGCAAGGCGCACTATACCGTCGTTAATCATGTGTCCTGCTACAACATAACGGAGCAACAGGTGGACCGACTGCTCACATCTGGCGTTAAGAATCTGTTCGTCATTCGCGGAGATACAGTGCAGGAAGACCAGATATTTCAGCATTCCGCAGGTTTGGTGCAGTATCTCCGGAAGCAGCAGCAGCAGCAGCAGGAGCGATCCCTTCCTAGACTCACGATCGGTGTTGGTGGCTATCCGTACGGTCACCATCAATCACCATCACAGACGGAAGAGTTGAATTATCTAAAGGAAAAGATTGACCACGGTGTTGACTTCCTGCTAACTCAAACGCTGTACGACTCTGGAGCCTTCTTTCGCTATCGGGATCGGTGCAGACAGGCCGGGATCACCATTCCCATTATACCGGGCATTTATCTGCCCCACTCCTATCGGCATCTACAGGCAATGCTGAACCTGACCCGCATCTCGCTGACACCGGAAGTACATGCCGCATTCGCAGCACACGCCCAGGATCTTCCGGAACAGTTTGAAGCGTTTGTAGTGGACCATTTCGTTGGAGTATTGCGCGAACTACTGGAACCGAATCAAACGGGGTCGAGTGATCCGATAAAGTTGGTGCACTTTTTCTCGTTCAACAAGTTTCCGCTGATCCAAAAGATGCTACGCAAGATGGATGACTTTTTCCGTTGAATCGTCCCGAACTGCAACGAGTGGTAGAAGAATTGTTTTGTAATTATTAACCTCATAAATAACAAACCTGATAAAGCTGTTATTTTTTGTGATAAGTTCTTTCTGTCCTTTCATCTCCATCCCTTCCTAGCCACTGTTTCTTGAGTAGTTTCTTTATTCATTCCATATATTTCTTTATTTTTCTCGTACAAATATGATGATGATGATTGATGGTGGATTTTTTTGCTTCTTCACAGTAGTTTTGTTCACTACAGATACTCACTTTCTTCACCGCACGTAGGCCTTTCTTGCCAATTGGAATCTCTTCCGTGTTTTAGTTTCACCTTTTGTTCTTTTTCATAATGCCCTTCTCGTACGTACGTTTGCCCACTTTGCTCCAATTCTGTCCTCAATTACTTTCTCCGTTTCGTTTACAATCCAATTTATACATTTTTTTCCGTGGCGTTTTATAGATTCCTTTTCCTTCTCTTCTCATCTCTGATCACACATTTTTAACTAACTTTGACCTGAGGGATACCGTAGCATTTTCCGGATTTGGAATTTTTCTGCGTGAAATATACGGAATACGGGAGCAATAAAAAGGCTGAGGAAACATTGACCATTCGGCGTCCTCTCTCTAGTTTGCGAGTGATTGGCTCTTCTTCTTTTTTTTAATAGTTTTATCATCTGCCGGTATTATGGTTTTTTCTTTTCTTCTTTTGATCTATTAAAATTTTCAAAAACTTTTCAACGATTTTTGGATATTCTAAAATATTTTAACTGCCCTTGAACGTGTTTTTTGCTGGCTCTGCATCATTCTTTTCGTTCCCTTTTGTTTTCAAGAGAAGACACCACGTAGGTATATCAAACAAGTGCAAATAATCTGTTTTGTTTTTTAAGGGGTTTTAGGGTTAACGTTAACGAGAATATCCTCACCATCTATGTGTCTGTTCTCTAGTTCTTTTGTTTTTCGTTTTAGCCATGTAATGTTTGCGTGAAGGGGTTCTGGAATAAATAGCCACATTGCTTTTGCTGTTCGAGGTACCCCAGGTTCGTCTACACGCAAACAGTATTGGATAAAAACCAGTGACCCGGAGAAAAGCGCCAAGAAATTTCGGTCTAGATAATTCAAAAACGGATGCATTCTAATGATCAAAAGGTCTTATTGATCGCTCTTGCCAAACTTACACACACACTCTCGCTGGGAATTTAAAGTTAAATAAACATAAACCGTGAGTTTATGAGTTTATGGTTGAGACAATTGAGAAATGCAAATACAATAAATATGAATCCCGGGATCTCTTACACACACACACACACAATAAATAAAAGAACATGAAATGAGTTACTTCGCATCTCTTCAACGCTTGTACTGGATGATCTTCGAACCCAATGATTGAGGTGTGCGCTGATGGTAATGGTGTTCGTTTAATAGTACGTACAAGAGCGATCAATAAACCTGTTTTTTAACTCTTCTAATCTCTTGTGTGTCTGATTCGTCTGGGGCTTTCTCTCTTCCGTTCCAACATTAATTACCATTTATGCCTAATCGGAGTTTTGTGTGTATTTTTTTTGTTGGCTATCTTATCTGTGATGTGATTTAAACGCTAGTGAAGTCAAAACGACGGGTCCTTCCCTGGCTTACATCTTTTCACATGCCAAACTTAAATCAAAATGTGTTTCCGTACAGATCTCGATCCATTTGCGTGATCATCATTCGCGTTTCTTCTATATACTGGAAAAAATGTATTTTTTTGTCTTGCCGGTTGTATCTCTATTGTATGTTTTGTGAATGTGTGCAAAGGTTGACCAGAAGTGTATCTGTTTTTGTTTCCTTCTGTGATGAATCATTTCACCGTCGGGTCGGAGAGTTTGTTACTATTGTTTAAATGTATGTTGTTGAAGGGGGGAGTTGGTACGATAATGCTTGATTGAATAGCGAAAAAATACATTATTTCTTACAGTTAGATACTTGCATACGAACACTAGCAGAAACACACTTAAGTTTAAAAGGTGTAGAGTGCAACGCCATGATCTATGCTATGCCAGCTTCCCTGAGACGCGATCTTTTGCTCTTCCTATTTCCGACGTTCTTATAGTCTCATATGAACCGTACACTCATCATATCTCAGGGTTCTGTTCGCATTTCTCACGCATGCTGCTGCTGTACACCTTAATAAAGCACGTTTGCGCTCAATACCAATGTATATATGTCCAACTGCTGAATGTTGTGACAGTTTCGAATATTGAACGCGAACGCTACAACGCGGTACACGCGTCAGAATCTAGTAAAATCTCGATCGCCCTCTACCAGGCGCTTGTAGTAAACTCATTATGTTCGGGATTTTACTGCATTCCTCTACGTGTTGTGGGTTCTCCCAGCCCATCACGGTCGACCCGGGGGAAACCAGCAGCAACAACAACATCGACCGGCGTCGGACCGGTGGGCTGATCCACCACAACCGCACACGCACATTATGAAAAGCAGAATGATGAAGGTTATCAAATGAAATACACAAACTACGCATACACATTAGTACTACGTTGTGACACCATCAATTAAGGGGATTAGGAATTTTCGTAAGTAACGATCATTGATCCGCTGACTGGGAGGCGCGGGCACCGATTTCCGTTTTTGCTGCTACGAACGATTTCCAGTCAGCGTTCAGCGAGTCAGCTGTACGATGAAGTATTATTACGCTAAAGCTGCTCTTCCACCGATGCAAAAGATACGTCATTCATTATATCGATTCCCTTCCTTGAAAGCCACCATTTCATACTTTCACTCTCTTTTCTTCTCCCTTTTATCTCACTGTCTTAGTTACTGTTAATTCAAGAACCTTCATACACACCGTAACTTTTCGCATTTTGCTTCACTACATCAGTCCATCCGCCATTCCGTCCAGCCTTCCAGCCATATATATATGTGTGTGTTTGTGTCTCTTCTCCTGAAACTCTTCACTCAGATAAATGGTAATCAATTCGGCAGATTTCTTCCGCTTCCAGTGCTTCCAGTGCACTACGAAAAATGACATGGACGACCGCACCAAACGGGGGGTTTATTTTTTAACAATTGTTCGCACACAGTACTGCAGCTTTACGAAAAAAATGCCCGGCAGGAACATAAAGTTTGACTAATTAATTTTCTTGCTTGATAAAACAAAAACCTTCTACGTTCGCAAATCTGTAGGTGTAGGTTCCCCTATGTTTTACCCGCGTACTCGTAGCAAAAAAGCTTGCAGAACTCTGTGCGATTGGAATCTCTCCTTGGAGTATGGAGGCACAAATCAAAAATACAAAAAATAAATAAATTGCAAAATTGGTTTGCTCAAAATAGTCTAACAAAAACGTAACAAAAGTAAACAAAAAAGATACAAAAAAGTGGAAAACCTGCTCTCATGAATCAGCAATCATGTAGCTGCCGGTGATTTGCAGTAATCCCGTCTTTCTTCGCACTTCCACCAATACTCCTTTTTAGGGGTTTTTTTTGTTTAAACTTTCGGTTACATTCCACTCTCCATTCGCTGCAATCCGGTTGCATTTAGTTAACATCAATAACGATCACACTTACGCACACGCATAATACCATTCACTAATCCGTTCCGTTGTTGTTTTTGGCGTGAAGGCGCATTAACACATAAACGTCTCACACTCCAGCAATGGCCCGACTGGAGAGTCTTATTTACTGTTAAGTGTACCGACGACTGGAGGTACTGCTGCCGTTGCTGCTGCTGCTACTGGTGCGGAACTTGCTGTTTCGTCTGGGCCGCTGCTGCTACCGGTCGCTGATGCTTTGGGTTTGACGTTATCCAACCCGATTTTGGTCAACATTTCTAGTGCACCGTGGGCCGCTGCGTCGTGACTTTCTTGGAGACTAGCTCCACTGCCATGGCAAAGCTGAGGCGGTTCGGTGGACAGTATCACCAGTGTCAGATATTCGCCATGATTGCCTTTGGGAAAGTCGGAAAATTGTACCTGCAAATGAGAGATCGGTATTAAATTCGGGTTCTACAATGTTGTACATTAAACTGATTCAAGGTTATCCTAGGATTGCGTTAGTATCCGGCTAGAAGGTTTTAAAATAATTACCTCGAACTTTAGCAGTTGGGCAAGATACAGTAGCTGTTGCTTCTTTGCACCAATGTCGGCTTTCGGTGCCGCTGAGGACGCACTCGACACGCCGGAACTGTTTGTTCCCATGCTGTCGTTGGACGCGATACTGTCATTCATCGAATCATTCGGTGCTTCACCTTTCCCTGTGAATTCCCCAAAATAAAAACATTAATCAAGTTCCTTCAAAACCCATTTTTTTTTTCAGCCGTATTATTGCTCGCCGGTCCATTCGTACGGCACCAGTAACCGCTGCCACCGGCTGTCCCAGCACCAGTACCGCCCTCACCTGCGTACCTTCCCGCTCCCGCCCCGTATCCCATACCGGCGGGGGAGGGGCCAACACCCGGGGTTGTCCGGGCCGGCGGGTGCTTGTACTTGGTCGCCGCGATCGCATCACCGGCCGCCTTGTGCTGTGCCTTCTTGATGCTCGCACCCTCGGCCGCGTACTCTTCGTCGCCCAGCTTCAACGTGACGGTAAAGTGTTTCTTGTGGGCCGGGCCGGATTCGCCGGTCAAACGGTACTGGTGCTGGATCTTGTTGTACCGTGCCAGCTCGTTAACTAAACACATGGTCGTTTTCTCTTTAATGTTTGCCAAGGCTTCTATCGAGTCGGTTGGTGAGTGTTGTCCTCCTGCCATCGATTGGTTAGCTGCACCGTTCTGTTCCAAGCCCGCCGTAGTCACCACTAACGCACCACCACCACCGTTCGCTATGGTAGTAGTAGTGCAGCTCGTGCTCGATACTGTCTGGTTCACCATTGTCGATGCTACAGACGCGGCCGCACTGGCAACACTCGCTGTGACTGCTATTACCGCAGACGAATCCTTTGGAAGTGGAACATCATTTGGCTTCGAGGCGTGTGGCTGTTGCTGTGGTTGATGCTGCTGGTGCTGCTGCTGCTGCTGATGCTGACTGTGATGGTGATTGTGATGGTGTCGATTGCCTCCGCTACTACCGGATGCAGCTCCACCGGACGGTTTCGTCTTGTCCATCGTCGATCCCGTCTGATTCGTGTGATGGCTATTGGTCGCTATCCCCTTCAAACCGGGACCACAGTTACCGTTCGATTGCAGCACATTATGACTGTGACTGTGATGAACTTTATCTAAAAAAGAGAGGATTAACCAACAAATAATTAATTTCATCCAAAGCACCCGCGCCCACCGATGGTTAACTTACGGTCCGTGTTCGATGGGATGTGACGCGTTTTTGTACCAGCCGGAGTCGCTGCAGAGACAACCGGTATCGGTGGTGGTGCTTGCATCGTCACGGAGTGATGCACGGAAACCGGCGGCTGATGCTGTGCCATTCCTGCGGCTGTTCCAGCCCCACTTCCGCCAGCACCTCCACCATACGGAAGCTTCCCACCGGGTCCGGTGAGCGCCATCGAACCCATGTGCTGCTGATGTGGTGGTAGTGGCTGTGGTTGCTGCGGTGGTGGACCCACACCGAGTCCCGGTGGCGAAGGATGCAGATGGGGCGTATTCAATTGCATCGACTTGGGCACACCGCCGTGCATGCTGTAGTACGGGGACGGTCCCGGAGGTGGCTTTCGAGCGTTCTGTGGATTTTGCGGGTGCGGCGGAGGTGGAACTTGCATCGGAAGGTGCGGAGCCATGCCTGCGGCCGCCTGATGGTCGACACCACGCGGATGATGATGACGTCCGTTGTTCAGTCTGTAAGTGAATGGATAAAAGCAAGAGAAGAACCCGTCAGTTGCGAGAAACGAGCCGTGTATGTCCTTCGATGATGTGCGCGAAAACCGTTTATAGTAGTGTATTAGCCGCTGCAACGATCGTATCGATTCCACCGGCAAATGGTGACGTTGGTAGGGTGCTGTGCTGGCCGCAGCTTTCCAATTCTGTCGTCTGCCATCCAGCAGCATGATGGAGTTGGTACTGGTGGTGGTGATGGTGACGATTCCGATCGTTTGTTCCGTCGTTGCACATTTGGCGGATCTTTGCACGATCGGCGTCTGCAACGAACTGACCAAGACTGCTGCCGCACACGTGTGAGTACTTGCGATCCCCGCTAATGCTACTCGGCCAGTCAACAGCTTTCGATGGCACACACGCACACGGAGCTCTTTCGTTCGTTCTCTCGCTCTCTGACACACATGGCCATACATGTCAGAGCTTCCTCACGGTGACAAGCAGGATCTGGTAACCGCAATCTGATTTACCCTATTTACACACTGTGTCATATATTATTAATATGAACCGTATTGTCAACTCTGTGCCTGACTGTGCAATGATACTCGCCATCCCTCTCTCGTAGATGAAGTTCTCACATGTTTAAGAAAAGGATCTATGTCCATACCATCCCACTTCATCTACTGTCTGCGCGCCATGCTGTATCAGCTTACCTTGCCAATCCTCTAGCACCCTTTCAACCGTTCCAAATGAAAACATTACTCATTCCCGGGCGCAACTCTCAGCACACACATCCTTTTTACTTGGAAGAACCTACCGTACGGACAGACATTCGGTTTGCGACCTGTCTGCGTGTGTGCAGGGTCTTCTCCCTGCTTGCAAAGGCAACGCGACATCTTCGCTCTAGCCCAGTTGCGCGGATCGCTACTTCCTTTCCCCCCTTCCCGGCTGGGTAATGGCTGCACGACCAAAGGGTTCTTTGGAAAAGGCGTCGAAAAAGGATGTCCAAGGAAGGAGAACTGGACTGACCAGTATTGTCGCCAGGCCAGCACAAAAAAAGGTGAGAAAAGGATTTACGACCATTTACCGAATAAAACAAATAAATAATAGGACAGTTTGAAAGAGGTCCTGCTGTTTCTGTTCCCGGCTACCGAAATATGAGCGGCGGACGTTATTATGCCTGCCAGCGGGACCAAAAAGGCGCACGTTTCTACGTTTCAGCTTTTTGGGGAAGTGGAACTTGTAATACATCGATGGAAGGTATTGGATCGACCAGCTGAGTTCAAGAGTTTCATTGTACAGGGCACTTTTGCCAATAATTAAAACTCACCAACAGACTACCGAAATCTCCGATCCGTTGATTAGCATTTTTCTCGAACCTGCTGGGGACACCCTTCCCTACTTCTCCCCGTCGGTTGTGAGGCAATAATATTTTCATCGTCTTATGAGGTAAGTACCGCGGACATTTAAATGTTTTCCCTTGTTTTGTACAACACAGCGAGGCAAAAGAATAAGGCAAAGAAAGACGACAGGGCTTTTGAATAAAATATCTTGCTACTGGTTGGTTGGAAAACCGGACCAACCAAAAAAAAAACTTTATTAAAACGAGATGCCTATTTAAATGTCAAGCTGAGCGGATACGGCTGCACCGAACGATCGTTGTTACAGGGGTTTTCAGGTTAAAAAATAAAAGCTACACAACAATCTAATCAATTTAATTAGTTAAAGTAAATCGAAATTTTAAACTCAAGACCCAAAGTGGCTTACTGTGCATTACAATTGATGCCTATGCGTCACACACAGCTCAGCTCAGACAGGAGCAAACGCAACACTGAAGCACAAAAAAAAATGCAACCCGACCGTGACGAAACTGATGCCCTGATTTGCCATGTAATTTCTTTGCATTTCGCAACAAAACAAGACAAAAAAAAAACTCCCCAAACCAGCCATAAGGTTTGGATTTAATTGCCATAATCTGCACCACACCACTGGTGCAGTATTTACCCTCCGTGCCAACCGGCGATCGTCATTTTCTTCACGTGCAATTATAATTGTAAACGAGATCCTGTTTAGGCGTCAAAAGGAGCGGCGCTGCGGATATAGTTTTTTTTTCTTCTCGCTTTTTGTGCGCTTCTTGCTATGAAGTATTATGATCGCTGGGACAATGCATCGCTGCTGCTGCTGCTGCAGTTGCACTTCTCGCAGGCAGGCAACAATCCTTTCAAACACTGCCCTCTGGCCCACCGCCAACTCGGAACGGAGAGTGAGAAAATTTCCGGCCGATGCAATTTAATCCTCTCTTAACTTTTCCCTTGTTTATGCAAATAATTGCATCCATGGTTGCACATTTACCCTCCCAGAGAGACCGACAGAGCGAGCGAACGCATCAGTCAGCAGACGACTAGGGGACCCTCCTTTTCGGTGCTGTTTTGAGTTGGGGTACGATGTCACCTTACCACCGGCGTACAATGTATTCCATGTCAATCAAAGACAAACGTAAATGGTCTAATAATTTTTATACTTTTATTGAAAATAGTTTTATAACGCAATCGGGCGTTTGGTCGAGCAAACACCGTTCAAAACGGATGCTAATGGGGATGCAATTTACCGACTATGATATGGAATGCACTCAGCAAAAACACCATCATCAAATATTGTACGCCACCCCACACAAATTCCCTCCACACTGGCCCCCGGGAGTTTATATTTTGGTTTGCTTTTGTTTGCGGCGGCAAGGATGCTATTGCTTGGCGTTAGCGTATGCTCTTTGCACTACTAACCATGCCCAGCATGAGACGTGGCGATTGATATTTTTTTCTCTACCGTTGTGTGTCTCACGCGCTTCTGTGCTGCACACCTTGATACAAAATATGCATTTTCATTGCAATTTTTATTGGCCCAGGGAAGCGAGCTGTCAAGCGAGGCATACAAGGGTTGCACAAGGCGCTCCTGTTTGATACTGCTCCTTACAGACGTACGCCGAAAGCAAACGGCTTGCTGCAACATTATATGCTGTTTATACATATTTAGGTCTATGTGTGTGTATCTGCGTGTATGTTAATTTATTTTATTCGTACATCAGCATCCTAAAGCTCTCTCTCTCGTGCAACTAAAGCACAATCTTGCCCGTCCGTACTACAGTCTTGCAACACATTACATTTTTCTGTCCTTTCGTACCCTTTATTTTACCTCATGCTTTATGAAGAAAGCACGCGTAAGCCCTATCGAACACGGTGGCAGAATATGATGTTTGGAGTAAAAAGGAGTAATACTTTTTTAAAGACAATGTTCGAAATAGAAATTGCTTTTGCAAATGTTTTATTACCCAGAGCAAATATAAGAACTATGGTTAATGTTATTAATTTTGTATTATAATTTATTATCTATTTATTATTTATCATACATAAGCTCTAGACAATGTAGAGTCAACAGACAATTGTACACGATTTTTGCCAAGTTTGTCGCAAATAAAATTAAACATCAACAACAACGAATGATGTCGATTTTCCCAACAACAAATTATCGATTTTACACCGTTTCGATTTTCATTTTGCGGATAAAAAAGGAAAAAGCGAAGCGGTTGTTTTCCCCACCGTAGCTCACTCATGTTGTGGTGGTGGACACATTTAATTTACCCTCTGTCCGCTGCAATATTTCCTGCAAAATGTTGACGCGATACGTTTCACGGCACAGGCATACGGCATTCAAAATGGCATGTCACTTTTCCGCCACTTGTTTTCTGCCGCCACTCACTCGCCGCCCGAAATGCGCCAGAATTCCCGGGTCCTGGCGCGTTATGGCTTTGCTTTTGGACAGGGAAAGACAAAAGCAATTGAAACATTAAAACATCATGCTCGCTGTTGTTTGCGCACAACACACACACACACGAATATGAGACAATGTGCAGTGTGCACCATAATGCACATCCACCCGGGATGGTTTGTGTGCGTGCGGCCCCCGGGGGCGGCAATGTAATGCAATAACGACGAGCCAGCAAATAATTTCTGCGAATTTGTATTAATTTACGCAGCTTTTTCTCGGTAAAAAAAACGCTGTCTCTCTGTCTGTCAGTCGCGAAACAACCGTACCGAATTCCAGTATGCAGGCGTGTGTTGCTGCGGATGGGGTAATGGTGAACTACATAAAAATGCATATCACATATTAACAGTCGTACCCACCATACCCATTTACCGGAATGCATTTCGGATCGGGTCAAATAAATCGTTCCATTGGGCGGGAAGAGAGAAAAAGAAGCTTTCAACGAGTATATTTATCTAACTCATTGATCCGTTTCTATAGCAACCGGTGGAATTTTCTCCTACGCTTCAGTTTATAGCTGTGGACGGAGCAAAAAACCGCTTTTATGTTTCACTTTTTCTTCTATTAATCTTGTTTTCTTTGCTTTTCGAATTGATTTCATTCGATGGATGAACAGAAAAAGTTTATAATTAGGGACCGGCATTGCAATGAGCGTTTGAAACTGATAAATAGATGAAGCTCCTCCGGGTGTTTGTGTGTGTTCGTGGTGGTGTAATTGTACATAGTAAACAGACCCAGCTATATACAGTTGTTGGTCGCTAATTTCGCACACAGGTAATTAAATGATGTATAATTTAATTAAGATTCGATGGCTTGCCAACGCTTAGTGCAAACATTTCTTTTAACTTAGCTTAAAATCGCTCACCTGTTAGCGGGATGGTCCCGCTGTATGTTGTGGGGCGGCAGGCTGGTCAAATGCGTTAGATGTGGCGGTGGTTGATGTGCAGGATGCATCCCGGGATGCTGCTGTGGCGGCGGCATATGACCGTGCATAATGCTGGTAAGCTTTGGAGCGGATGGTTAGTGTGCTTTATTACAACACTCTCGCGTCGGGCTAGCGGATTGACCCTGCTGATGTATGCACGTGACTGTAAATACAACACACGCACGTACCACCCCTATTACGCGTCACTGGATCCCGTGCTTTATTTTGGGTTCACTGGGTTGCTTTACGTAGGTTGATGTCGGTGTTACTGAAAAACGATAAAAACGATGTTAGAAAAACAGCAACAGCTTGCTATGATTTAGAGAAAAATCTTAATGAGGCCACAGTATGGAGCGCAAGCCATCGGGTTTCATCAAGGCGAAGAATCAGCTGTTTCGTAAGAACAAGCGCACTTTTTCGTCCTTGGTATGTGCGCCGCGGCCAAGAAGGATGGACGTCGGTATATACAACATGCAACAAGCTGCGTTTTCCTACGGAACGCTCGCAAGCAACGCACCGAGTCGGACCGTTCCGAGCATGAATGAAATGAGCGATCGATACGAAGGGGAAGTTGATGCGTCTTTGGTTGCGTGCGTTTGTGCCATTGCAAGGCGCGGACAGGACAGACACACATCTGTCGTCCTCCTTAGCCGCATCGACCCGACACGACCCGACCCGTCGATTGAGCTGCTTTCTTTTCCCCCCGTTTATGTGACTACCAA